>JAINUV010001295.1:0-44223 GCA_020205505.1 Panax japonicus | reverse complement strand
AAACAAAAAAAACAATGAATCAAAACACAAAATTTTGACAGATTTTTTCTAGCTTAGGTTTATACCTTCTTGGGTTTGATCTTTATTTTTGGCTACTGATTTGCTATAGAATTTCGTGGGGCTGGATTTATGGGACTATATTAGCTCTGAAACTCGTTGGTTTTAGAGAGAGAAAAGCTAAGAGAAGGTTGGTGATCAAAATGACAAAATGAGCATTCTTTTTTCCTCTTTAATCTTATATAGCTCTAGTTATGATTTGCTGAGTTATGAAGCTGCCAAGTGTTGCTGGAAATCTAGAAATATCAATAGTTGGTGAACAACTAAAGTTTTAGCAAGATCTACACTCCACCATTTGGCACATGTACAAAAGGGCAAAAAAGTCATTTCATAATTAATTTTCTATGGAACAAAAATGATTTGGACAATTTTATTAGGGTTTATAACACTAATATATTTAATCTAGCCAATCTTAGCAAATTAGGGTTTATCAATTCCATAAACTAGAATTTCTAAAAACTAAAATAAGATTTCTAATAATTAGAAATTATAATTATAATTAAAGTCTTCTAATTTAATACATTTTAAATACCACATAAATTCATATCATATGACACAGATATATACCGTATTAAATCTTATACAGTGAAACTAGGGTTTTCGAATACTATAACACAATTGATTAATTATTATCAGTTCACGTACATGCAATTCATATTATAATACTTAAAATATTTAAATATCATAATATTATTATTATTCGTTATCCAAGACCAAGATTAGGTTCTGTAAAATATTATTAGGGTTTGGTCGTACAATAAAATCGTTCCACACATTAACATTGCTCATATAATCATACACATGCTAATAAATAATAATATAATCTTATTATTCTCATTTTCTGATAAAAATCCGAAATTAGGGTTTGGATAACATCATTAACTTAATCATCTAAACAAACTTCATTTAACAAAATAATTGTTATAATTATTCTAAAATAATTTCATAGATTATTTAAATAGTAGTCAATTTTATTTTCATAGAAAATAATTGATAAAAATCTTTCCAATATGGAATTAATCATTAAAAAATTATATTTGAGAATAAACCATGATTCTAAATAAAATCATTTACAATTTTTCATGTAATAATATATTTTATATTTACCACATAAACATATACACAATATCTTGTACAAATCCTCATCCTTAATATAAAAAAAAATTATACACAAAATTTCTTATTTATTAATTATAAAATCGGGTTGTCACATTCACCCTCCCTTATAAGGATTCCGTCCCCGGAATCACTGCTTTAAAATTCTACACATACCGGCACATAAGATACACAATCATTATGAATAGATCTCGATCAATTTTGATCGAACTAATCTTAACTAATCACATAAAGCTTATCTTTCTGATTAAACAGAAATTTGATTCCTAAAAGAACTCAAATTCTTCCCTCAAGATTTATAAAAAAAAATAATTTACTATATATAAGAAATCAATATATAAGAAAATAAAATTGGTTCGAGTAATACCTGGAGTTGCATCCCCGGCTGCCACGATATCTTGAACGTCATGTTGAAGACGCTTGCAGTTGGTTCTGTTGATTCGTTCGTTGTTGTTGGTCCCGTTGTCGCCAATGTCCTGCTGCCTTCTTTTTTTTTTTTTTTTTTTTTTTTTTCCGTATTCGCATTCCTTACCTCCATTCTCCTTCTTGAACAGTCATCCATCTTATTTTCCATTGACCCACACTTGAAATACTAATACATTCTTGGATTGAGACAGTCAGAAATGATATGTCTCTTCTGCCCACACTTACAATAAACAAACTTTCTTTTTAAACATTTCTCAGAGTAGTTCTTCCACAAGTCATTACACTTCCTGCTTCTTCACACCTTCTTGCTTCACCTACACACTCCCAAAGTTATTCACCTTCCTCTTTTCGCTCCTATTCCCCCCCTTTTTTTTTCCACTATTAATTTCTACCTTCCCAGTTCCCTCAACCTTACCCTTGTTCCTGCTTACCTTGTTATAGAGCTAGGGTTCGAATCCCAGCTCAAACCTTCGTGCCTTTCTAACCTCCGTATCAACTTGATGCGGAGCCAATCTAGTCAACTCATTAAATCTCACTGACATTTTCCGCTACTTAAACATCCCCTGGCTTCAATTCTAGAAATTTCACCTCCATTCTAGTCTACATACTAGCAGAAAAATAAATTTCGAAAAATAAAGTCTTAAACCTATCTCATGCTACCATACCTGCTCCTGCCCTCGTCTAATTTGCTTTCCACCAAAAATTTTGCCTCACCCTTCATCATTTAGGTGGCAAAAGAGATCTTTTGCCCCTCAACTACCCTAACTATAACGAACACCTTTTTAAATTCCTTAATCCAAGTTTGGCTTCTACAGGGTCATTTGTACCTTTGAATTCTGGCGATAGGACCGCCTTGAAGTCTTTAACGTTCGACGTTCGATTATCTGGTTGCCCTCCAACTTTGTTGACAGGTTTTCTATCCTTTGGTTTCGTTTTCGTCTTGACGATATTTTCATAAATTATTCTTACATACTAAGCCTTATTGTAACAGCTTAACATATCACACAAATTTTTATTTTTATTTTTTTACTCAAATAATCATGTATTCAAAATATTAGATTTTTAAAGACTCGGTCTACTGTAATAACCAGTGACCAAATAAATATCTACTATCTTTATACCAACTTATTTCATTAATCCAACATAGACTCATATTCATATCACTTGATATACCATAGTACATTCTATTTTAAACATTCACTATCCCTTTGTGACTTCAAAAGTCGGGATTTACAACTTCATCCAACACAAAAGTTAAAAATATCATTACACACACATACTTATCACATATACCACACAGAAACATACATATTCAGCTAATACCAATACTACCTATTTCTTTTGCCTTCACTAAAATTAACTATACCCAGTTCGTCAAATCACACTTATGAGTCCATAAACTTGCCACAGTTATATGAGTTTACGAATTTATCCTAGTCAGACCTTTGGCGTCCATTCGCTGAGGGATTCATAAACATTTCATATAACTATGAATCAAAATGTCACATAAGTATGAGTTTTAAGAACTCGTACTTAACCCTATGTTCTCTACCTATGACCTATCTATTTTTTTATACACATGAGAAAGGAATCACCCTCTTAACATGCATATAGCAAATAGCGCGACACAAACATTTCAATGATTATCAGTGTCAGATACTAAGTAGTTTTTACACCAAGTACAATTCCCCTCCCATACAAGGAATCATACAACTCAGCTGCCGACATGAGTCCTCATTGAAATCCCCATCTAATCCTAACCCCCTTTTCCATTCGAATTTCATTTAATCTGTATTCATAACCCATTCTTGAATCTGTACCATTCACACAACAATCTTGCTTTAAACTTTCCAATCATAAGATTGATTCTTTCTGACTGTTATAATTTTATCAGATCACGGGGTGATCTCATCGTATATATTATGATTTAATTCTATGTCTTAATTGTTTTTGTTTTACGATCTCCTTTCCCTGCACTTTCAGTCTCTTAGACTCGATCTATTCACCATTATTGTTCAACTTTATTATCAGAGTTAGGAAACTCTGTGACTTAACAACTCGCCGAGATTCATCTTTGAATCATACCAACCCACTAACTCTATATGAGTTATTTGTATTCTCAACGTTTCCCTCTGTTCTAAGGTTATAGCCTAAGGTCTAACTCACCTAAGGTTTCCTAACCCTATGGCTCTGATACCATGTTGTAAAGTCCCCGAACCCGGATACTTGAAACCCGAACTCGATACTTCACGATACCATTTCTATGAGCGGAAATATTACTAATAATAATAACATAATATAAATTATAAACTTATCTTACCTTTATCAGAGTTTAATCCCAAGTACGCAACCTTTACTATATGACAACGTAAATCTAATCTGTTTGCTTTCCTTTTCACTTGTTCATGACCGATCCTTCTGATTGTTCACACTTATCTGAAAACATTTAAATTAAGCAAGGATGAGCATTTGAGTGCCCAGCAAGTATTATATATATAAGTTGAAAAACTTTAAATGTTTTCTTTATAATATTCATCTATAACAAGTCAATAGTTGTGAAGTATTCTGAACCGATATTAATAACATAACAACTCTCTTTCATATTTTGAAACTACGTATTGGCTATACATAAAGTTTAAGTGACATTTTATGAACATTGTTTTTATTTTCGAAAAGGTTTAGCAGAACTTCATCTGCAAACCGTCATAACTTACGGACACGGGGGTGATCAGCCCGTTGTGTCCTGTATTGATCAATACTACATTAAAAGAACGATGTTATCATTTACTTGATCCGCCTCGGGCGCATAAAAGTTTTCCCGTAAACGGGATGTTCATATTTGTCAGGGTTCCAGTCAAAAAGGTTTTATTTTATCCAACAATAATCTATAATTCAACATATACGTATAACAAAGGTGTATCAACATGTGATTAAATACAATGATTATGCAAGTGGGGACACTTGTATATCATTTATAGAAATTAACGAACAGAATATATATACTGAATTATCATATACTAGCATGTTGATAATCAATGGGCTTATATAATATAAGTTTAACAATCTGTACAATAATAACATTAATTCTAAATTTCTCACTTCTGTCCATTGCATAAAGAAAATGCAAAGTTAGGATACTTGCCTGATGCGCTGCTTACATTTCTCAACTTATTTCTACCCTTTTCTATCACAACCTATCATTAATCAAATCATTCGTTCGATTAGAACAATATAATATAACACATAGTACTGCATTTCGCAGTCAGCACATAACCTAATCATCTTATCACACATGTTCTACAATCATGACATCACAAACAAACATCAACACATTCCTAATCACATTGTCACACAACCTTAATAACCATTGAATCACAAATAAACAGTTAACTAATCACATTATCTAAGTCCAGATCAATTTATGTAATATGTCGGTCTACCGACATCTTTATTGAGTAATTATCGAGTCTAAGACTCTAAACAGTTGACCAATAACCATTTAGACTAATTAATTAACAGTCATATCATTTTTCATGAACTTATAATAATTATAAAATAATTATTATCATTTATTATAATTTTTGAAATATCAGAATCATTATCAAATGATTTAAATATTAAACAACTCTATTAAAATATTAATTTATCATTATCCAAATATTAAAAGTTATGAGTTACAACTTAAAATATTTTTAATCACTAAAATCCTTTTTAAATAAATAAAACCATTTTTAAACTATTTATTAATATAATTATTAAATAAATTTAATATCATTATTATATCATTAATATGAAATTACCTTTTTAAATATTAAAAGTTATAGTTTATAACTTAAAATATCTTTAAACACTTTATTTTCATTTAAAATGATTATTATAATATAAAAATCATTTTTAAACCAAATTATTTAATATAATTATTAAATAACTTTAATATCATTATAAATCATTAATTAATGAAATTAACCATTAAATATTAAAAGTTATATTTTATAACTTAAAATATTCATAATTATCTAATTATTATTTAAAATGATTTTTAAAATAATAAATCATTTTAATTATTTATTTACTTTATTTTAGTAAATAACTTAATTATCATTAATATTAATTTATTAATGAAAATTATCAAATAATATTAAAAGTTATCAAAAATAACTTAATTTATTTTCTCATACCATAATATAATTTAAAATGATTTTTCAAATATTAAAATCATTTTTAAATAATTTATTTAATATTCTAATTAAATAAATTAATTACTTTTAATATTCCAAAAATATTAAATATTTATGAAATATATTTAAAATAATTAAAAACTAATTTTCAGAATTTAAAATAATTTTTAATAATTTATTTAGTATTTTTAATAATTAAAAACTATTTTTTTCTATTTTTTATTAATTTTCGGAAAAATAACTGATTTCCGTCGCTAAAGACCACCTATAGCGACGGAACCGTCGCTATAGGTGTTCTTCATGTTCTTCACTCAAACCCAGAAATTCATACACAGACCGAGTGGTCCTGTTTGACCGCGCATAACTTTGTGTGTGTTGTGATTCTGGACTTGATTTTGGTCATATTGTGTAGTACTTTTACAAGACTATAAAACACAACAATAATAATGCATAAAACACCTAACACCGATTAGATCTAGCCGTCCAAACTTGTTGTCAGAAGCTGTTCTTCATTTCTGGGTTTCCCAGAATTGAAGAACAGTCGAGTGACCACTTTTGATCGCTAGTAACTTGTACACATTAACTTTTTGTGAGATCTAAAAGCTTTAATATGTAGACCACATGTAGGACAATTATTCATTACTAAAATACACCAAACATCACACATCAAACAATTACAAGTCTGGTCAAACTCTGACAGAATCTGTGTTCTTGAGGTTTTCTGGGTTTTCCAGAAAACCGAAAATATTGATTTCATTACTACTTTGACCAGCCACAAATTTCAGTATAAGTAATATTTTAACAATGTAAAGGCATGAATATATAGTCATTATACTATACTACAACCCATTATTCAACAAATCAAATAAAACAAACACTATCAGTAAGATCTGAAGCTCTAAACTCGTTGTCAGACACTGAGAACGTTTCTGGGTTACCCGATTTCAGCAAGTCAAACCGGTCAACGTACTTTGACCCAAATTACTCATGATCTATATAGATAGACCTTACTGCTTTTTACAGATTAAAGATAACATGCAGGACTACATTAACAACTTAAAACAACACAAATAATTAACGAGAAAGAATCTGTGGCCTCTGACATTCATTGTCAGACCACAAAATCCTAATAATTCCGGACATTGAAGATCTTGATTCTGAGCGTCTAGATGTTATGCATCTAACATCTAGCAACCCAGATCATCACTAGATTATTAAACCAACATATACAACACTTTAAACACAGAATCAAAACACAAAATTTTGACAGATTTTTTCTAGCTTAGGTTTATACCTTTCTTGGGTTTGATCTTTATTTTGGCTACTGATTTGCTATAGAATTTCGTGGGGGACCTGGATTTATGGGACTATATTAGCTCTGAAACTCGTTGGTTTTTAGAGAGAGGAAAAGCTAAGAGAAGTTGGTGATCAAAATGACAAAATGAGCATTCTTTTTTCCTCTTTAATCTTATATACTAGCTCTAGTTATGATTTGCTGAGTTATGAAGCTGCCAAGTGTTGCTGGAAATCTAGAAATATCAATAGTTGGTGAACAACTAAAGTTTTAGCAAGATCTACACTCCACCATTTGGCACATGTACAAAAGGGCAAAAAAGTCATTTCATAATTAATTTTCTATGGAACAAAAAATGATTTGGACAATTTTATTAGGTTTATAACACTAATATATTTAATCTAGCCAATCTTAGCAAATTAGGGTTTATCAATTCCATAAACTAGAATTTCTAAAAACTAAAATAAGATTTCTAATAATTAGAAATTATAATTATAATTAAAGTCTTCTAATTTAATACATTTTAAATACCACATAAATTCATATCATATGACACAGATATATACCGTATTAAATCTTATACAGTGAAACTAGGGTTTTCGAATACTATAACACAATTGATTAATTATTATCAGTTCACGTACATGCAATTCATATTATAATACTTAAAATATTTAAATATCATAATATTATTATTATTCGTTATCCAAGACCAAGATTAGGTTCTGTAAAAATATTATTAGGGTTTGGTCGTACAATAAAATCGTTCCACACATTAACATTGCTCATATAATCATACACATGCTAATAAATAATAATATAATCTTATTATTCTCATTTTCTGATAAAAATCCGAAATTAGGTTTGGATAACATCATTAACTTAATCATCTAAACAAACTTCATTTAACAAAATAATTGTTATAATTATTCTAAAATAATTTCATAGATTATTTAAATAGTTAGTCAATTTTATTTTTCATAGAAAATAATTGATAAAATCTTTCCAATATGGAATTAATCATTAAAAAATTATATTGAGAATAAACCATGATTCTAAATAAAATCATTTACAATTTTCATGTAATAAATATATTTTATATTTACCACATAAATACATATACACAATATCTTGTACCAATCCTCATCCTTAATATAAAAAAAATTTATACACAAAATTTCTTATTTATTAATATATAAAATATCGGGTTGTCACATTCCCGCTAGCGCGAAGAATAATTTCGATGAACTAAAGTTATTTTCGAGGAAATTTTTGTCGAATTGAAGTCTATTCCAAGGGAATTATTTTCGACAGAAATAACGAATAAACCTAATATAGTCATCTTCTTCTCCAACGCCTTTCATTTCACTCACACTCTCTCTCATTCTCTCTAATCCCCCCGCCCCCCACCCATCAGTACACCGGGCCCCCACCCCCCTCCTTACTGCACTGGTCCCCCCACCCCCTCCCCCCGATTTCACCCCCCCACAGCACACCCCCCTCCTCCCCTAGCCACCAGTCCCCCCTCCCCCTGGCCAGAAGTCCCCCACCCTCCCCCGGTTCCCCCCAATCTCCGGCCCCTCCCTCTGGCCCCCCACCCCCCTCTACAGCCACCCCCACCATAGCCCCAGACTGTAGCCACCTACCACTAGCCACCTTTTGCTCCTCTGAGCATTCCAAGATATCAAATATCTTGGTGATCTACTTTATCCACGTCTCTGCCTTAAGTGGTTCTGACTTTCCCCAAAAACTCCGGTGGTCCCAGCTCCTTGAACTAC
The DNA here is from genome assembly GCA_020205505.1 of Panax japonicus. NCBI lineage: Eukaryota > Viridiplantae > Streptophyta > Magnoliopsida > Apiales > Araliaceae > Panax > Panax japonicus. Next base: position 35,374 of record JAINUV010001295.1, on the reverse strand, counting down.
TTAGCGGTGACCATCCGAGAGTTGCCAGTGTTTCCACCTACATTTTGAACAGGAGTCTCTCTCGTTTGGTTTTGCATAAATTCTAAAAGTTCTTAAACATACCATCGTTCGTCATTTCGTCGTTGTTGTTATTTGCATGAGGATTATTGCCTTCCTGATGCACATATCATGGTTATTGATCAGCGGTGAGTCAACGGTCTTATGTGCTCCATTGCTTATCTCAACATTTTCAGATGCCATTTTACTGTCACAAAATAAGGGTTAATTGACAAACACATATTATTCATATATTCTGACCGGCCAATTAAATAATAAATAAGCTTAGGTAGGTCATACTAGCGAAGGATTTACTCGTCTCACCCCTCCTAGTTCTAGTCTCACATCTCAGTCAGGGATCATATCCCTAAGCTCTGATACAAACTGTGACACCCCCAAAATAGGTATACATCACCCATTCTGAGTCGCCAAATACATGGTACAAAATTTAAATACAAACTTCTTTTATACAATATGACAAAAGCGTAGCTGAGAGTTTTTACACAAATATTGTCTTCTAGACAATATTCAAACTCAAATGGAGTCCTTATTACAATTATTATCACACTATTTCGTAGAATAGTGAGGGCTACTATAGCCACCATCTAAGACCATCACTCCGTTCCCCGACTAGTCCCGACTACGTTCTCATTTCCTGAAGAGAAAATGAAAGCAAAAGGGTGAGCTCAACTAGCCCAGGAAGAAATATTATGACTAAGATAATGCATAATAAATTATCGTTAGCCTTCAATAGTGTTAATTGATAATAAACAACAAGTTTAACTGCAGCGGAACAAGCAATCTATTAGAAGAGTCAAGTAGAGCATGATATCTATTATCTTCTATGATTTAAAAAGTTTATCATTAATTTTAGCGCTGAGACTCAACTCAATAAATAATCCACATCACTGAATTATCCATGCACTACGGGCCAAGGATATTCATTAGTATTACAACCACGAATTATCCATGCACTACGGGCCAAGGATATTCGTGTTTTCACCAATGGTCATGATCATGCCAAACATCAATTCATCATACCAATATCTGTCCATCAATGCACTACGGGTCATTGAGAACTTTTACCACATCATTTGTAACATTACGGGTTATGATTATACCGAATAATCTCTGGTCATAATCATACCAATCAATAGTCCATCTATGCACTACGGTCAAAGATGACTTTCATCAATCTTGCACCACCTCCCCTAATAGTACATGCATGTGAATCAATATTTCCATACATATAAACAAACAATAATTTGCATGTGAATTAATAGCAATTAATTGCTCATTTATCCGATTAATTGCCCATTTGGTCAATTATAACAAAACCAGCCAATCACAAAATTACCTCCTCTGAGGGTAATTCGATCACGAAAGAATTAAAGAAAACTAAATGAACAAACATCTTTAATCAATACGAACATATTCATTATTAATATTATTACTCACAATATTTAACAATCAGATCATTCCCAGGAAAGAGGAGGCTTTCCGATAAGGATTTCTCCCTATTAGCACGCAATTAGGTGACCAAACCCCTTTCCTCGATACAACTTTCTAGACATCGTCAATAATGCAAATAATAATATGAATAACTTTGTCGTCTCAATTATTGATTTAATAATATAAAATATTATGCTGTTGATACTGTGACAATAATTGAATCAATAATATGAGAGATACTATGCAGCAATTATTGTGACAATAATTGAATAAAACTGAGTGACTTCTCACGTAAGCATCAATAATCAAAGATACTATACAATACCGTGTGCTACTATGCAACCACACATATTACTGTACTTTTAGCACCGGGTATTTCAACAATCTAACGATAAAACTTTCACCATTATTTTTATAAAAAGATATTTCTGTCGTTTTCTAACTCCGACAATAATTCTGTTGTGGGGTCCACCGATGATTGTGCCAGTCGTACGAATATTTCCTGATAAAATGAATATTCCCTGACCAATCGGATATTTCATAACAACTTGCTTACTTTGCAAAATTTGTAAATATTACCCACAACTATAACATTATATCAAATCCACACCTTAATACTCAAAAAATATTTTGAGAAAATTAATCTTTATTCATAAAATTTGGGGTCTTACATGGAGAGACAATCTAATCTCTTTCCTTAGATTAAGCAATTATATGTTGCATGATTCATGGAATTTATTTAACCAACCATTTACACCAAGGTACCATATTTGATTTACCAAAAGTGGGTCTGTGGGAATAGCCAATAGCTTTCCTTAACTAACGAAGCATGATTTAAGGTAACTACTTTTACACACTTTCTTCATGATCTTAGTGTATCTGTCACACGGATTATGGTAACAATATTTAGATTCATTTGTTAAACATATTTAGCTTTGTATTAATATATGATCAAAATAATTATATGTATATATGTAAGGCACATGCCCTAAAGCCTTGTATTGGAAAGTAATTAATGCTAAGATCTTACATATATTTCCTAGGACTCAAAGTGCCTTTCATCCTTCAAAGACTTCAAGTCTTTATATTTTCCTCCTCGATGTTCCTGTAAAGCCATTTTTTTCCTAAAATTTCATAGAGCATAATTAGAGGAATAATATGGCCATCATCAAAACATTTAGGATAGAGAATGACATAAGTCAACATTCTCTGTAAGAACCGTGAATTTCATGAATAAATAATTATTTGATATAATAAGAAAATGAATATTTATTTATTGATGTGTTGTAAGATGAGTAATTCAATTGATTCAGATTAAATTTATAAGAATTGAGAAAAAGTGGAATTGATGCTGAGAATTGTAAGATGCCTTGTGTGGCATGAGAATGGGGATTTAAGTAAATTAATTAATTAATATTATATTAGTAATTAATTTTAATTGTGAATAATAAATTACATTACATTATTAGAGTATATATTATCTATTTAATTGATGTGTAAGATATGTGTTAACATCTAGTTCCTACATTAAAAAAGTGTATTGTGACACTTTAGTATAACTATACAATATATAGAAAACTATATAGTAAAGTGGAAGAAATTAGAAGTATCACAAATAATTGCTTATATATGTGTGGGATCATTAAAGGTGTACTATATCAAAGATTTACTAATTATTTCAATACGCGAGTCTAATGGAAATAAGAAAGTTTTAAGGAGATATTAAATTATTGGTGACCAATTAAATTGAGTCCATACATGTTATAAATATGAATTAGATTAGACTAATGTACAAGGATTATATGATGTGAGTACATAAATAATCCCTAATTTATCATTATGTAATAACATTAACACATTAAAATTACATTTTGGGAAAATAAGAGAACAAACTAAGCATTAAAAATATAATTACTGAGATTTAAAACTCCTCAGTTAACCAAATAGTGCTGCACAGTAACCTATAGTCTCATTGCGTAAAACTTAGCAAACCAAAAGGCTAGAATTAACAGTGATGATGGCTATGAAATTGGTAGTTGGCTAAATCTTGCATAACCGTTGTTTAATTTCATTTTTCATTGATTCAAACCATGGAACAAAGCCATGAACTAGGCAGCCATTTCTCTTTAAATGGCAGTCAAACTCTTCATTTCTCAGTTGCTAGAATTTCACTGATAAGTGTATTAGAGAGTGATAGTTGTTGCTAAGCATTGATGGAGCATAATCAGAGAAGTGAGGGAATTCAATTTAAGCTTCAAGAGGTATAATTTTTGACTCTTTTTTTTCTTCTTAAAATTGAGTTTGTCTAATTCTTATATTTTTAGAAATTCTTTGTTAATTGATGTAGAATAGCATGCCATTGTGTTGTATGGGTTTGTTTGCATGTCTAGGAGGTTTATAGTTGGTTTGGATTCAGGTTTGACATTGGTTGTGTTGAGGCTCTGCAGAAACAGAGCCTTCATTTTTCATTCTGTTAGAAGTGGCGCGGCCGCGCCACTTTTATAGTACATGACCGCGCGACCGTGTCGGCTGCCAGTCATGTGTACTGATTTTGTGATCTTGCTTTAGTCTGAGCATGCTATGTTAGTAGTATATGCATATAAACAACCTTAACATGTGGAATGAAGTTTCTATGTATATAGGAGCCATGTTAGTTGTTTTAATATGAACATTTAAAGAAAATTTAAAGATTGGGAACTAGTTTTGATAAACATCGTGTAATACATGTTCTGACTTTATGTGCAAATGTATCAATTTCTGATATGCATTAATATGTGACCAATATGTTAGTTTACATTGTTGGAGATGGTATAGTATATTCAAGCATAATTTAAAAGGAAAATGCAAGTAAAAGACCATAATAGCTATGTGTAAATGAACTAAGTGTACACTAAGTTTTAACATCAAAACATGCTTATATGATCTATGATGTGATTATGAAAGCATGATTTAGTCTATATGAACTTATCTTGCATGCTTAAAGGAGTTTTACTAGTTGGTTTAATGATTTTCCAAAGGAAGTTTTGCAAAAACAAAGCATTATTCACATTGTGCCTTTAAGTTATGATCTTGAGTATATTCACAAATGATTATGTAGCATGGTCTAGAGTTGCCTTGCATGTAATAGGTTGCATAGCTTGGTTTATATATGTGTTCTTAAAGAAACTTAAGAGATTGAGGAAACTAATTTGTTGATGACAAACCTTACACGTATTTCTGATATTGAGACTACCATGTTAAGATATGAATATGCACAAAAACATGATTGACATGTAGGCTAGTTAGTTATATGCATCATAAACTAGTTAAGTGTGGTTTAGAGTAACCATAAATGAAGTAGGAATCCGCAACTTGATATACATGACCAAGATAATGTAAGCATGTTCAATTGGGACTTATTTATCTCCTCGAATGAATATTAAGACAAAACATGAAGGACTTTGTTAAATTAACATGTGAAATCTTGATTTTGTGAGACTTGGCAAATCATGTAAAGAACAAGTTATAAAAGAGACCAAACCTATTCATAAATATCACGTCATGTATGATTATGCAAGTGTTAACCTAATTGTGATTGGATGTGCAAGTCTGGCCTAGCTTCTGTGTAGCAGTCTTGGTTTGCACCAGGAGCAGCATGGCCGCACCACTCCTTAGTATAAACCAAGCGCGGCTGCACCAGCTTGCAGTAAGATCTATTTTCTGTAAATAATTTAAAGGTTCATTCATGCTTATATTGTTACTTTAACTTGTATTATATAACCAGTATACTATTCAATATGGTAAGAAGCATGCTAAATGATAGAATCGAATGTCTAATAAAAGATTATGAACTTTAAAAGTGATAAGTCCAAAAGATGTTTGTGAACTATAAAGCAATGAGTAGAACTATATTGTTAACTTTGACTGATGTGGTGATATAAGTACACAAGGTATATGTAAAGAGTATACTACTAACTTAGATGTTTATGTATGCATTTAAACTTACATATCATGTATGAGCATATGTAACTAATAAATATCCTATACACGTAACTATATTATGTTAGGATTTGAAAGAGTGTCGATAAGCTATACTTTGGTAAACTACGCTTGAGGCAAGTACTCGAACCTTACTCTTTATTGAGCATTACTTGAACTTGTGCTATTATTGATCGTACAAGTAGAACTTTGAAAGTATAATACTTCGCAATCTAGAAATGAAATGGTTTACAAACCTTGATTCAAACGAAAAATCTTTCATATATATGTTATGAAAGAAAACTGTCTAAGCCTTGCTTCGGCTAGATTATTGATATTTGATCGAAAGCTATCCAAACCAAATTAACTTGGTGCAGACTCTTATAACTGAGTTGAACAACCCTCTTGGTAGGGGAATTATATATTTTTGGGGAACCGACGTGGGCACATGAGAAAGACTAAATGTTATGTATGACATAGGGTACTTTAGGCTGATCACCTGTTGTACTCGTTTTGGTAGAATTATCAGTCTATTACTGTTAATTCTAGGAGAAGTTCATAGTCCTTAGTGACTGCTCAGAATTTATTACTTTGAAATCTTGAATTGATTAATTGTTGAATATTATTGATATTTTTTGTCCATAGCGATTATTGTTGATAATAATCAATAATTCTTGCTATCTTGAACTAACATTATTGATATACCCTTGAGAAATTTAAAACTACATCGATTTCCCATTTGCTATATTACTTGTTGGGCAAAAATTATAGCTCATCCTTGCTTTCCTTAAAACTTTCAGTAAAGGAAAAACATGGTGAACCTCTGGCAAATACAAGGGTAAAGAGAAGGCTTTGGAGTAGTTATTTCTATAATGCTAGGAATGCACTATTATTTGGTTATAGAAGAACTTATTTATGTTAAGCTATGTTTAATTTAAGTTGTATTGTATTATGTATTAGTTATGTCCAAACGGTGTTTAATTATGATTAAGATATGTAAGAGATGTTTAAGTTACGAACCCTTGGGACAAGAATAATTATGTTATAACAATGTAATTTATTCTATTATTCCGCTGTGTGAGATCTATATTTTGTTATTAAAGTTAGTACATGACAACCAAATTTGAGACAAGTGTGATCTGAATTTGGGGGCGTCACATTCTCCCCATTTTTGATGATGACAACAAAATAATTACGACTCCCCCTAAATTCATGCATATTTCAAAATTGGGAACAATAGAATCAAATATTTGATTCATATTGTCTGCATGTGCACAGTGTTAATGATTCTGCAATAAACTATTAGAATAATCCCCAATATACTTTAAGCAGTAGTAGCATCATTAAACCATTAACCATAAAATCATCCCAACAACAATCACTTAAAAACATAGTCTTAACCAAAAGTCTATAATCATGCATGAAATTTAAAGAGATATCAGTCTGTAATCATGAAAGTCATGAAATGGCAAATAATGGCAGAATTCTTCTCCCCCTTTGGCATCTATCAAAAAGAAGACCCGGAGAGCAAAAGGGGAAAGATGGAGCAAGAACTTAGGCATCCTCCTCATCAATGTGAACATGGTTGGCCGCTCTAGCAGTGAAATAGGGATGGTGAAGCCTACGATGTTCAATTTCCTCCAAGGACATGATGTCTGCAAATCGCGGAGGTCGTGCGATGAAGGTAGGAGGAGGTAGAGAAAGGTCCAAGAAGTCCCCTTGGTATTCAGCCATCTAGTTGTACTGTGGCCACTCAGGGATTTGAGAATTGATTGTTTTAGCTTGTAGTTCTTTACTTAAGTCATTCACACACCTTTCAGTGAATCGACCTAGGGACCCAATCTGGTTGCAGATGAATTTCAATTCAGTGCTTAGTTGACAGACATTACGATTAATTTCCCTCTACAGAGCTTCCACCATGGCCCGGGTATGCAGTTCAAATCCGGCTTGCAGATCAATGAATTCATCCTCCATAGTTCGAAAGATAGTGTGCAGTTCTACTCGACTGATGGGGAGTTTTCCCTTTTCTAACACAGAAAGGCGGTGTTGAATGTCTTTTACATCAGCATGGAGTGTGGTTTGATTTGTAACAAGAGTATTGAGAAGAGTTAGAATTTCAAGAGAAGGGGATTGTGGAGCAGAGGGGATGGAATTTGGTGCTGGAGGAACTGAGGGAACATCTGGTGCAATTTGCATGAACTTGCCATCTACCAGTGTGATATGGGAACTTTTGAGATTTACAGAATCGATTGAATCAGTAATGGTGATTGAACCTTCATTGTCTAGGGGATTTGGAAGTGAGTGAACAATTTTATGAGAAAACAACTGTAAGGAAGGCATTTTTTGGAGTTTTTTATGCAGTTAACCATTTGTTTGAGCATCATAAGGGAAAATTTAAAAGGTTTCCCTTTCATTAATAGAGCAACTAAGACCAAGTCCTGGTATATGAATTCAGTCCCACCACCAATATGAGGTAAGAGATTATACCTCAATAATTTGTGAAGGACTATAACAATAAGGGACACATTAATGGTCTTGGGAAGAAGTATTGAAGTTAGAGTGGGGTCAGCCATTATGGTTTGAAGTTGGTTAAGAGGGGACAGAGGAGAATAGACTGGTCCTTTAAGGGTAAATGGACAATCACCCATAAAAGGAATTAACAGTATGCTTCCTAAATCCATAGCAGTAAAAAACAATAATTTTCCTTTGACAAAGGAAGTGTAGCAGTCACCATTATGTTCGAGGTTGGTATAAAATTGTTGAACCAACTTCGGATAAGCCATAGAGAGAGGAGAACTTAAGGAGGATAAACCACAGAATTCAAGAAGATGTTGAAGAGGGGAGTTTTGATAGTAAAACATGTCAATTGATTTCTCATAAATAAATGATTTTTGACAGATTGACGATTTATCTGTCATGAAAAGAGACAGATAAAGGGATTACCGTCATCAGTGGAGATCCTGGTGTCGATTCTTTGATTCTAAGGCGTTTGGTTCCAGTAGAAGTACCAATCGGTGGAGGGGATGGCAGACTTGCTTCGGATTCTCCAGGGGAGGAGTTACTGGAGATGGTCGTTATTGACGGTTGCTTTTGTTTCAGTTTATGAGTCAACGTGGGTTGAGAAGGTGGATGCGACGCTCCCAAAATAGGTATACATCACCTATCTTGAGTCGTCAAATACATGGTGCAAAATATAAATAATAACTTAATTATACCACTGTCGTGCAAAATACGACAAAACATAGCTGAGAGTTTAAACACGAATATTGCCTTCTAGACAATATCCACACTCAATGGAGTTCTCAGTACAATTATTATCACACTTATTTCATAGAATAGTGAGGACTACTAAAGCCACTTATCATGGACCACACTCCATTCCCCGACTCATCCCAGCTATATTCTCATTTCCTGAAGAGAACAATGAAAGAAAAGGGTGAGCTTAACTAGCCTAGTAAGAAATATTAGGACTAAGATAATGCAGAATAAATTATCCTTAGCCTTCAACAGTATAACAACTGATAGAATATAATGGACAACAAGTTTAAGATCAACAAATGTAGCGGAACAAGCAATCCATTAGAAGAGTCAAGTAGAGCATGATATCTACTATCTTCTATGATTTAAAAAGTTTTTCATCAACTTTATCCCTATAATACCCATTAACAGTTCTTTATTACACCCAAGATAAAGAGAACTTTCATCACTTGTCTTCACCTGAACCACCAAAGATGTTAGTTAAATTCACAATTCATATTCATAATAATGTGAATCAACAATTTCTCCTTGCCACAAAAGCTTAATAGAACGTTTACTCAATATCCTTACCCCAAAGGCTAAAGATATTCAAATGTAATAACAATGATCATATCAATTAGTTGTCTATCTTTGTACTACGGGCAAAAGATATTCAACTATAAAACCAATGGTCATAATCATACCAATCAATTGAATGTCAGTGCACTACGGCCAAAGACATTCAACTGTTAACTAATGGTCATGATCTTGTTCATCACATCATCGAATTATCCCTGCACTAGCCAAGGATATTCGTTAGTATCACCAGTGATCATGATCATGTCATACACCTGTCCATCTTAACACTACGGGCTAATGAGGACTTTTACCACATCATTAATTTATAACATTACGGTCATAATTATACCGAATAATCCCTGGTCATAATCATACCAATCAACAATTTATCTATGCATATAAGCTAAAGATATTCATTACAATATAAGCATGAGGATGATGACAATGATATAAGAATTAATCAAACGAAATCAAGGATAAATATTAAAGATTTTAAATTTATCCAGAGTTTAAAAATATCTAAATTGTAAACATGATACTGCTTTGTGGAGTAAAATTCAAGAATGATATTGTATCAAAAATTATTTGGACCAAAAAGAAATATATTTTTCAGGTGAATAGTATCCTGTGCATAGTACCCTATGAATAGTACTTCAGAAATAGTACCTCGTGAATAGTACCCCGACATAAAAAGTATCCCAAATACCCGAGTGAATAATATTTGGCTGAATAGTAATTGGGTGAATAGTAACCCGTGAATAGTAACTAATGAATAGTACTCCGACATAAAAAGTACCCCGAATACCCGAGTGAATAATATTTGAGTGAATAGTAACTGGGTGAATAGTAACCCATAAATAGTAACTCATGAATAGTATTCTGTAAGACCCCAACTTATTATTAAATGAAATTGAATTTCCTCTATTTATTATCTTGATATAGTAAGGGTTGATTTGATTAATGTGGTTAGTTTTGGGTAAAATGTGCAAATATTTCAAATAAGCAAGTGGTTATAAAATATTCATTTTTATCGAAGAATATTCGTTTGGTCGTGGAATAGTCTTACTGTCAGGGAATATTCATACGATGGCGCAGCCTTGTGTGGGCCCCATAACGGAAAACTATTGGATGAAGAAAATGACAAGTATAAGTTGGTTATAAATAACGGCGTAGTTGTTACCGTTAATACTGTTAGAATACTCGGTGGTTAAAACACAGTAGCACACGGTATTGCACCAATTATTGATTCTTACGTAAGAAGGCACTACTCAATAATTGTTACAGTAATTACTGTTCAATATTTTATTTTATTGATTCAATATTTGCTACGTTGATATTTTATATTGTTGTTGTTTCAATAATTGTCACTAACAATATTTTTCATTATCAGATCAATAATTCATATTATTTGAATAATATTATTAGATAACATTATTGGCCATGTCTAGAAAGTTCTGTCTAAGGAGAGGTTTGGTCATCTAATTACGTTCCAGTAAGGAGAAATCCTTATTAGAAAGCCCCCTCTTTCCTGAAAACGATCTGGTTGCCAGTATTGTGATTCTGTAATATTATTTATGAATAATTAATTATTGATTTATATGATAAGGAAAATATTCATTTTTTGTGGCATATAGATGGAGAAAATTTTAAAGTGACAATTGTTGAGAAATTGATATTTTATCTTTTCTGATAAATAATTCATTTAAATATATTATTATATTTTAATAATATAATAATGGTGATATTTTTATAATGAATGTGGGATATATGAATAAATGAGGAGAAAGAGTATTTTTTGTTGCAATAAATATTAAAAACATGTTAAACATGTCGGTGGACCCCAATTCTTGATTGAAATTTGATTATAGCTTATAAAATCGCCCGTTTGTGGATTTCAGTCAATTTCTGTTTGAAATTTGGAAAAACTTTCTTCTGCAAAGTTGTAGAGAATGGAATTTCCTATAGAAAGGACACAAGGTTCGAATTTTTCTGATAAAAGGGCTATTTATTATGAATTATTGAAGTTCTGAACTTTCGAAATAATTAATTTTTGAAGTTTTAATTATTTTTTATAAGAAAAACATTTTTTTTTTCATTATTGGTGGGCCCCAAATGTATGGTAAATGAGCTGAAATCAGATATCTAAGATGGGCGTGAAAATTTTATAATTTTATTAATATTTTATTAAATTTTCTGTTTTGGTGTTCTAAGCATTTTTCCTATAAATAGGGTGTTTAGGTTAGAATTAAAAATCACACCAGAAACTATAGTTTTCTCTCTCTATATTATCGAGCGTATTCTTGTGAGTATTTTGATACCTTGAGTGTTGCTATACGGTGCAAATTCCCTTCAACACTATATCCAGTATTCTAGCCAGAAGTACTATTCTTTTCGAGGTAAAGGATGTTTTTTTTATAAATGATATTATTTCTTTCGATATCATTATGCCGAAATATTGGTAAGATTTTTCTTGTGAAATTCTTGTCTTTTAGTGTTGGGGTTACTATTCACGTATACGACACTCTTCACGAATATGACACTATTCATAGAAAAATTAAATTTTTCGTATTTTTGTCCAAAATATCTATTATGGATACTAGCTTTGATTGTATCCATGTTTTGATTATTCTTGAATTTTACTTCACTATGAGTATTTATGAAATATTTTTGAACTCAGATCGTTTAAAGTACGAATCCTTAGTATTTGTTCCTTTGTTTCACTGGATTCGTTTTCTTTAAAATATTTTTTCATTATCCTCAGTCCTAAATGATGATATTACTGAATATCTTTGGCCTGTAGTGCAAAGATGGTTGATTTTCTTATGAATATCTTTGGCCCGTAGTGCAAAGATGAACAGGTGTTGAGATGAACATGACCAACTGATGAATATCTTTGGCCTGTAGTGCAAAGATGAATATTTGATTCAAGATGTATATTGATTGATGTTACAAGGATTAAATATTGATGATGTACTTTTAAATTCATAAATAATAGTAGATTTCATTCTCTACGTAACTCTTCTATGAATTATTATTTCCGCAGTGAATATTGATCTGAAACTTGTTGTCTATTATATTTTATCAGATTTTTCCCTGTTGAAGACTAACGATAATTTGTTCTATATTATCTTAGTCATAATATTCTTTACTGAGCTAGTTGAGCTCACCCTTTTCCTTTTTGTTCCATTTTTTTTCTCAGGATGCGAGAATGTAGCGAGTTCTAGTCGGGGTGTGGAATGATGGATCTAGAAAGTTGTCTTAGTAGTCCTCACCATTTTTGTAAAATAATGTACCAATAATTGTAATGAGGACTTATTTAGGTGTGAATATTGTCTAGATGGCAATATTTGTATTTAAACTCATAATTTATATGCTGTATTAATAAAGTTGTAGTTGTTTCTGTACCATATTATTGACGACTCAAAATGGATGATGTATACCTATTTTGGGGGCGACACATATTCCGTCATGAAAAGATCAATAATTTTCAAGAAAGCTCAGAATAATATTTCCATGAAAAGATACTGGATGAAGCGCAAATAACAAGGATATTCTACTAATTTCATGGAATATAGAAGCAATACTTCAACAAAATGAGTATAGAACTAGGGATACAAAACAAAATAATATTACTTAAATACTACAAAGTATGGAAGAAAATATTATTTCATACGAATATTGAACAAATATAACATCTCTTACAACTGTTGAATGAAAATAATATTCCAATCAATATTTAACGAAGATAATGTTCCTACGAATATTGAAAGAAAATAATAGTCATATTCATACAAAAAATAATATCTCTTCAGAATATGAAATAAATAATATCCCTTACCTCAGAAGAAGACTGGATACTGGAATAGTGAAGTAGCAGACTTCTCTTCTTCTTTCTCTCTATAGCTTCTCTCTCTATAATTGCTCTTGTGAGTCTTAGTGAATTGGTGAGAATGAATGAAGAATGAGCTTCTATTTATAGAAAAATATAGTTTCGATAATTGCACATTTTGGGGCTCAAAATATTACAGTATAATACCTTCATCTTTTCCTTTATTTTTAATTTAGTCTTGCAAGTATTATCAAACTTGCACCACCTCCCCTAATAGTATATCATGTGAATCAATAGTACAATCATGTGACTCAATAGTTCTATACATGTGAAAAAACTAATTACGGTATAGTACCTTCATCTATACCTCTATTTTTAATTTAGTCATACAAGTATTATCAATCTTGCACCACCTCCCCTAATAGTACATACATGTGAATCAATAGTACACACATGTGAACACATAGTTATAAGCATATGAATTAATAGCAATTAAATTCTTATTTATCCGATTAATTACCCGATTGGTCAATATAACTTCAAAACATCAATTATTATCGAAATAAATGACGATTTCTACTAACACTAATAATCCCAACACAATGGAACTATCAATTTCATCTTTAATTAACACGAACTTATTCATCATTAATATTATAACTCATAATATTTAACAACCAGGTCGTTCCCAGGAAAGAGGGGGCTTTCCGATAAAGATTTCTCCTTATTGGCGCGCAATTAGGTGACCAAACCTCTCTTTGATAGAATTTCTAGACATTGTCAATATTGCAAATAATAATATGAATAACTTTGTCATCTCAATTATTAATTTAATAATATAACATATTATGCAGATGATACTGTGACGATAATTGAATCAATAATATGAGAGATATGATGCAGCAATTACTGTAGTAATAATTGAGTATAACTGAGTGACTTCTTACGTAAACATCAATAATCAATATCGTGTGCTACTATGCAACCACGCGTATTACTGTACTTTTACTACTTGGTAGTTCAATAGTTTAATAGTAAAACTTTTGCCGTTATTTTTATAAAAAGATAATTCTGTCGTTTTCTAAATACGACAATACTTCTGTTGTGGGGTCCACCAATGATTGTGCCATCGTACGAATATTTCCTATTAAAATGAATATTCCCCGACACAACGAATATTTTATATCAACTTGCTTACTTTGCAAAATTTTCAAATATCACCCTAACTTTAAACTTTTATCAATTTAACTATTTACCAAAATAAAAAATTTAATACTTTTATTTCATAAAATTCGGGATCTCACAATCTCCTCTCCTTATGAAATTTCGCCCTCAAAATTTATGTACCTGGTAGTTCGAAGAGATGAGAATACCTTGCTTTCTTTTAGGATTGTATATTCTCGGTTATTTCCTCTTTATCATGATTTTCCCATTTCTCATCTCCTGTATTTCAGATATCATTCTAGAATATAGTTTTATAATAAGGGTTAATTGACATGTCACATATTATCCCTATATTCTGACTGACCAATTAAATAACAAATAAACTTAGGTAGTTCATACTAGCGAAGGATTAACCCGTCTCTCCCCTCCTAGTTCTGGTCTCACATCTCAGCCAGGGATCATATCCCTAAGCTTTGATACCAACTGTGACGCCCCCAAAATAGGTATACATCACCCATTTTGAGTCTCCTAATACATGGTACAAAATACAAATAAAAACTTAATTATACCACTGTCGTGCAAAATACGACAAAACATAGCTGAGAGTTTAAACACGAATATTACCTTCTAGACAATATCCACACTCAATGGAGTTCTCATTATAATTATTATCACACTATTTCATAGAATAATGAGGACTACTAAGGCCACTTATCCTGGAGCATCACTCCATTCCCCGACTCGTCCTGTAAAATCCCAAATTTTACGATTAAAGATTTAAATTTCTCGATTTTTTTGAATATAATAGTGTGGATTTAATATAATGTTATATGTGGGTAATATTTATAAATTTTTCAAAGTATGCAAGTTGTTATATTATTCTATTGGACGGGGAATATTCTTTGTGTCGGGGAATATTCGTACGACGACACAATCATTGGTGGACCCACAACAGAATTATTGTCGGATTGAGAAAACGACAAAAATATTTTTATGAAAATAACGGCGGAAGTTTTACCGTTAATACTATTGAACTACTCGGTAGTAAAAGTACAGTAATACGCGTGGTTGTATAGTAGCACACAGTATTGATTATTGATGCTTATGTGAGAAGTCACTCAGTTTTGTTCAATTATTGCTACAGTAGTTGCTGTATAGTATCTCACGTTATTTGATTTAATTATTGTTGATTGTTATATATATATTATATAAGTTTTGTTTTATTAGTATTATTAATGTAATAAAATAGAAAAACTTTTTATATAAAACAGAATACTTTTATAAAGTTATTCGTTTTATTAGGCTAATAGTAAAATCTTTTATATAAAATAGAATACTTTTATAAAGTTATCTATTTTATTAGACAATAATTAGATTATATTATATTTTATTATGCATAGCATTTGCATAGTGCCTGCATAGTATTTGCATAGTAAAATCTTTTTAAAACTTATTCGTTTTATTATATTATAAATAGAATATATTATATTTTATTGTAAACCAATCTGGACCGTTCGTTTAAAGTAAATCAATCTGGACCGTTCATGGATTGGTTACTATTCAGTCCATTCTTCTATAAATAGAAGCTCATTCCATCATTATTTCTTACGAATTCACTGAAACTCTAGAGAGAGAATTATTCTTCTATCTTGCGCGTATTTCTTTAGCGTTTAAGAAAGCTTTGAGCATAGTTCAAGTTTCTTCAAGTATATCTCCGCCCTACCGTTGGAGTACTCTTCTTTATAAGGTAAGGGGTATTATTTTTTTCATATTCATGAGGAGAACTTCTGTTATTCCATTCTTTATTATTCTGTTGGAATAACCTGTATACACGGTCCACCCTATACTTGGTGAAATTCGTATATTATTCCATTATTTATTATTCTGCTGGAATAACCTGTCTATGCGAAGTACCACTTACATGGTGAAATTCTATTGTTATTCCATTCTTTATTATTCTGTTGGAACATCCTGTCGGTGCGAATTTCGCCCGACCTGGTTTCGTTATTTATTATTCTATTGGAATAACCTGTCTATGCAAAGTACCACATGCATGGTGATTTCTGTTGTTATTCCATTCTTTATTATTCTGTTGGAACATCCTGTCGGTGCGAATTTCGCCGGACCTGGTTCCGTTATTTATTATTTTGTTGGAATAACCTGTCTATGCGAAGTACCGCATGTATGGTGATTTCTGTTGTTATTCCATTCTTTATTATTCTGTTGGAATATCCTGTCGGTACGTATTACGCCTGACCTGGTTCCGTTATTTATTATTCTGTTGGAATAACCTGTCTATGCAAAGTATCGCATGTATGGTGATTTCTTTTGTTATTCCATTCTTTATTATGCTCAGTTGATTAAAGTTTTGACTTCTATACTCCATGAAATTAGTGGAGTATCCTTGATATTTGCGCTTCATCCAGTATCTTTTCATGGAAATATTTTTCTGAGCATTCTTGAATTTTAGTCTACAAAGAAGTATCATGTTGACAATTTGGACGTTATTAGTTCTTGGATAATTTAATTCTTGAACTTATTTTATTGAATTCTTATATCATTGTTATCATCCTCATGTTTATATTTTGTTGAAAGTCATCTGTGGCATGTAGTGCATAGATGGACTTGGTATGATTATGACCAGGGATAATTCGGTATAATCATGACCGTAATGTTACAAATGATGTGGAAAAAAGTCCTCATTGGCCCGTAATGCATTGATGGACAGTTTTTGGTATGATTATGGCTATGAAGTCTCTTCGGCCAAGGGTGCAAAGAAGAATTATTTTATGGCATGATTAGGACCGTTGATGAAAACACGATTATCTTTGGCCCGTAGTGCATGGATAATTCGTAGTCGTGATACTAAATAATATCCTTGGCCTGTACTGCAAGGATGATTTGATGATGTGGATTATTTATTAAGCTGAGTCTCAACAATAAAAGTGATGAAAAACTTTTTCAATTATAAAAGATAGTAGACTTTATTCTCTACTTGACTCTTTTAATGGATTATTTGTTCCGCTGCAGTTAAACTTGATGTCTATTGTATTTTATCAGTTTAACACTGTTGAAGACTAATGATAATTTATCCTGCATTATCTTAGTCATAATATTTCTTACTGGGCTAGTTGAGCTCACCCTTTCCTTCACTGTTCTCTTCAGGAAATGAGAATATAGCTGGGACGAGTCGGGGAACGGATTGATAGTCCAGATGATAGCATTAGTAGTCCTCACTATTCTGTTAAATAGTGTGATAGTAATTGTAATGAGGACTCAATTGAGTGTGGATATTGTCTAGATGACAATATTCTTATTAAAACTCTCAATTTATGTTATGTCGTATTTTACACGACTGTTGTATAATTAAGTTGTATTTGTATTCTGTACCATGTATTTGGCGACTCAGAATAGGTAATATATACCTATTTTGGGGGCGTCACAGTTGGTATCAAAGCTTAGGGATATGATCCCTGACTGAGATGTGAGACAAGAACTAGGAGGGGAGAGACGGGGAATTCCTTCGCTAGTATAACCTACCTAAGTCTATTTGATATTTAATTAGTCGGTTAGAGTATAGGGATAATATGTGATATGTTAATTAACCATTGTCTTGTGGCAGTGTTTGAAAATGGCATCCGAGAATGTTGAGAACATCAATGGAGCACAGGAGACCGTTGAGTCTCCATTGATCAATAATCAGGATAATGTGCATCAGGAAGGCGATAATCCTCTTGTAAATAACAACACTGATCAAATGATGAATGACGGTACGTTTAGGAGCTTTTTAGAATTCATGCAACACCAAAAGAGAGAGACTCCTGTTCATAATGCAGGTGGAAACAATGTTAACCCACGGTTGGTCACCGCTAAGCAGTTCAAGGAGCTGGGACCACCGGAGTTTTTGGAAAAGCTAGAACCACTTAAGGCAGGAGACGTGGATTAAAGAAGATCACCAAGATATTTGATGTCTTAAGATGCTCCGAGGAGAAAAAGGTTCCATTCGCCACCTTTATGTTGCGTGAAGAGGCAGATTACTGGTGGAAATCTGTAAAACATACCCAGCCTGACGCACTCAAGATGTCTTGGGAGAAGTTCCAAGAGCTGTTCAATGACAAGTACTTTCCCAAAAGTATTCGTCACATGAAGGAGGTGGAGTTTATCAAGTTGGAGCAAAACAATATGACCGTGTCGCAGTACGAAGCCAAGTTTGCCGAGTTGTCCCGATTTGTGTCTCATTTGGTTGATAATGAGGAGAGAATGACGTGAATGTTTCTAAGAGGTTTGAAACCTGAGATACGTCAATATCTTATCTCTCATAAACTTTGTTTGTATTCAGATGTTGTTAATATGACTCAGTTATTGGAGCGCGAAAATGAGTCAACCCAACCAAAAGAGAGCAGCCGTCAAAATGATAATACCGGTGATAACAGTCATCAAAGCGGTGACAATAAGCATAGAAGGAATCAACATGCCAGAAATGGTAACCACTTCGGTGGTAATCATGGCCAAAATAACAAGAATGAACATTTCAAGAAGAGAAGATTCAACAATGACGTGAAGACGTCGGTACCAACACCCATTTCAAAGGAAGAATAACGACCACCGGTCGTATGTTTCAAATGCGAACAGGAGGGACACATCCGTCCAAACTGTACTCAACAATCCAAAGCGTGTTTTAATTGCAGAAGAGAAGGTCACCTAGCTCAAATTTGTCATATGGTGAAGTCAAGTCCAGCTGGGATAGTGATGCTAAAGGATGTCCCAGACAAGCTAAAGCCGGTAGTTTAAGAGAGATCATTTTTTTTCGTGACGAGGAACCTGAATAAAATTATCACGGGTATGTTAGTCATAAACTCTTGCGAAGTCTATACCGTGTTAGATACCGATTCTACTCAATATTTTATTTCACCTAGTTGTGTTCAATGTTTGAAGTTAACTCCGGAGAAGTTAGACTTTGATATATCTGTTTAAACTCAGTTGGGAGAAACCTTCGTTACCTCCACTATTTATAAATCTTGTTTAAATCAACACTTTCACGTTACCTGTAGATCTTATCTCTTTGAAAATACTTGCCTTTGATGTGATTTTTGGAATCGATTGGTTAACTACTCATCATGCTTTTAGTAAGGTTGTTAGCTTTTATATTTCTAACCAACCTGTTATGCGAATTCAAAGTAACCAAACCACTAAAGTCAATCATTGTCATATCAAGCCATAAGTAAAGAGCCCGATCCTTTCGTTGTTGACTTCCTTGTGTGACCTGTAGTGCATAGATGGACTTGGTATGATTATGACCAAGGATTATTCGGTATAATCATGACCGTAATGTTACAAAGGATGTGGAAAAAAAGTCCTCATTGGCCCGTAGTGCATTGATGGACAGTTTTTGGTATGATTATGGCTATGAATTCTCTTCGGCCAAGGGTACAAAGATGAATTGTTTTATGGCATGATAGGACCATTGATGAAAACACGATTATCTTTGGCCCGTAGTGCATGGATAATTTGTGGTAGTGATACTAAATAATATCCTTGGCCTATACTGCAGGGATGATTTGATAATGTGGATTATTTATTAAGCCGAGTCTCAACAATAAAAGTGATGAAAAACTTTTTAAATTATAAAAGATAGCAGACTTTATTCTCTACTTGACTCTTTTAATGGATTATTTGTTCCGCTGCAGTTAAACTTGATGTCTATTGTATTTTATCAGTTTAACACTGTTGAAGACTAATGATAATTTATTCTGCATTATCTTAGTTCTAATATTTCTTACTGGGCTAGTTGAGCTCACCCTTTCCTTCACTGTTCTCTTCAGAAAATGAGAATATAGCTAGGACGAGTCGGGGAACGGATTGACAGTCCAGATGATAGCATTAGTAGTCCTCACTATTTTGTTAAATAGTGTGATAGTAATTGTAATGAGGACTCAATTGAGTGTGGATATTGTCTAGATGACAATATTCTTATTAAAACTCTCAATTTATGTTATGTCATATTTTACACGACTGTTGTATAATTAAGTTGTATTTGTATTCTGTACTATGTATTTGGCGACTCAAAATAGGTGATGTATACCTATTTTGGGGGAGTCACACGTCCCAGCTATATTCTCATTTCCTGAAGAGAACAATGAAAGAAAAGGGTGAGCTCAACTAGGCTAGTAAGAAATATAATGACTAAGATAATGCATAATAAATTATCCTTAGCCTTCAACAGTATAACAACTGATAGAATATAATAGACAACAAGTTTTAGATCAACAACTGCAGCGGAACAAGCAATCCATTAGAAGAGTAAAGTAGAGCATGATATCTACTATCTTCTATGATTTAAAAAAATTTTCATCAACTTTATCCCTGTAATACCCATTAACAATTCTTTATTATACCCAAGATAAAGAGAACTTTCATCACCTGTCTTCACCTGAACCACCAAAGATGTTAGTTAAATTCATAATTCATATTCATAATAATGTGAATCAACAATTTCTCCTTGCCACAAATGCTTAATAGAACGTTTACTCAATATCCTTACCCCAAAGGCTAAAGATATTCAAATGTAATAACAATGATCATACCAATCAGTTGTCTATCTTTGTACTACAGGCCAAAGATATTCAACTATAAAACCAATGGTCATGATCATACCAATTAATTGCCTGTCAGTGCACTACGGCCAAAGACATTCAACTGTTAACTAATAGTCATGATCTTGCCCATCACATCATCGAATTATCCCTGCGCTATGGCCAAGGATATTCATTAGTATCACCAGTGGTCATGTTCATGTCATACACCTGTCCATCTTTACACTACGGGCCAATGAGGACTTTTACTACATTATTAATTTGTAACATTACGGTCATAATTATACCGAATAATCCCTGGTCATAATCATACCAATCAACAATCTATCTATGCATGTAAGCCAAAGATATTCATTACAATATAAGCATGAGGATGATGACAATGATATAATAATTAATCAAATGAAAGCAAGGATAAATATTAAAGATTTTAAATTTATCCAGAGTTTAAAAATATCTAAATTGTCAACATGATACTGCTTTATGGAGTAAACTTCAAGAATGATATTGTATCAAAAATGATTTGGACCGAAAAAAATTATTTTTTAGGTGAATAATACCATGTGGATAGTACTTCGGGAATAGTACCCCAATATGAAAAGTACCCCAAATACCCGAGTGAATAATATTCGGGTGAATAGTAATTGGGTGAATAGTAACTCGTGAATAGTACTCTGGTATGAAAAGTGGCCCGAATACCCGATTGAATAATATTTGAGTGAATAATAACTGGGTGAATAGTAACTCATAAATAGTAACTCATGAATAGTATTCCATCATGAAAAGATCAATAATTTTCAAGAAAGCTCAGAATAATATTTCCATAAAAAGATACTGGATGAAGCGCAAATAGCAAGGATATTCTACTAATTTCATGGAATATAGAAGCAATACTTCAACAAAATGAGTATATAACTAGGGATACAAAACAAATTAATATTACTTACATACTACAGAGTATGGAAGAAAATATTATTTCATACAAATATTGAACAAATATAACATCCCTTACAACTGTTGAATGAAAATAATATTCCAACGAATATTTAACGAAGATAATATTCCTACGAATATTGAACGAAAATAATATTCATACGAATACGAAAATTAATATCTCTTCAGAATATGAAATAAATAATATCTCTTACCTTAGAAGAAGACTGGATACTGGAATAGTGAAGTAGCAGACTTCTCTTCTTCTTTCTCTCTATAACTTCTCTCTCTATAATTGTTCTTGTGAGTCTTAGTGAATTTGTGAAAATGAAGGAAGAATGGGCTTCTATTTATAGGAAAATATAGTTTCGATAATTGTACATTTTGGGGCTCAAAATATTACAGTATAATACCTTCATCTTTTCCTTTATTTTTTATTTAGTCCTGCAAGTATTATCAAACTTGCACCACCTCCCCTAATAGTATATCATGTCAATCAATAGTACAATCATGTGACTCAATTGTTCTATACATGTGAAAAAACTAATTGCGGTATAGTACCTTCATCTATACCTCCATTTTTAATTTAGTCATGCAAGTATTATCAATCTTGCACCACCTCCCCTAATAGTACATACATGTGAATCAATAGTACACACATTTGAACACATAGTTATAAGCATGTGAATTAATAGCAATTAAATTCTCATTTATCCGATTAATTACCCGATTGGTCAATATAACTTCCAGACATCAATTATTATCAAAATAAATGACGATTTCTACTAACACTAATAATCCCAACACAATGGAACTATCAATTTCATCTTTAATCAACACGAACTTATTCATCATTAATATTATAACTCATAATATTTAACAAACAGGTCGTTCCTAGGAAAGAGGGGGCTTTCCGATAAGGATTTCTCCTTATTGGCGCACAATTAGGTGACCAAACCTCTCCTTAACAGAACTTCTAGACATTGTCAATATTTCAAATAATAATATGAATAACTTTGTTATCTCAATTATTGATTTAATAATATAACATATTATGCAAATGATACTGTGACAATAATTGAATTAATAATATGAGAGATATGATGCAGCAATTACTGTAGCAATAATTGAACATAATTGAGTGACTTCTTACGTAAGCATCAATAATCAATACCGTGTGCTACTATGCAATCACACGTATTACTGTACTTTTACTACCGGGTAGTTCAACAGTTTAATAGTAAAATTTTTGCCGTTATTTTTATAAAAAGATAATTCTGTCGTTTTCTAAATATGACAATACTTTCATTGTGGGGTCCACCAATGATTGTGCCATCGTACAAATATTCCCCGACATAATGAATATTTTATATCAACTTGCTTACTTTACAAAATTTTCAAATATCACCCTTAACTTTAAAATTTTATCAATTTAACTATTTACCAAAATAGAAAAATTGAATACTTTTATTTCATAAAATTCGGGATCTCATAGTGGAGATGGCTGAGACATCTCGTCGTCAGATTGATCACGAAGACGTTTAGCAAGTCTGGTTCGTATTTTATCATAGAGGTTTGAAAGCGAGTGATGGGTACAAAGACGGTTGAAGTGATAAAGAGATGAAGAGGAAGCCGAAAGAGTAAAGTGGATTGTGATTTAACGTGTGTGCGTGTTACCGAGATATAGGAAGTCGTGAAGCCTTGTTTGGTAAGAGAGACCTGAATAGCTTATTTATAGCAGCAAGTTATGCCTTGATATCTAGATTATATGTCTAATTTCCTTAAAGCATGCAAATTATATATATCTATATCAGACACATCCTAAGTTCTCTTCTTAGAGTATATAATGTTTCTTCCCCTAGAGGTTTTGTAAATATGTCTGTTAATTGGTGCTCAGTGGGGATAAATATTAATTTGATTAGTCCCTTAGACACATTATCTCTAAGAAAATGGTGTCGAACTTCTATGTGTTTTGTGCGTGAGTATAGAACTGGATTTTTGGAAATATTAATGGTTCTCGTAGTATCACAATATATAGGCACATTTTCACACAAAATATCAAAGTCACATAATGTTTGACGCATCTATAAAATTTGGGAGTAGCAACTCCCTACTGCTAAATATTCACCCTCAGTGGTGGATAGAGCAACTGATGTTTGCTTCTTACTTGGCATGAGACAAGACTTTGTCCCAGAAATGTACAAGCACCGCTTGTGCTTTTTCTATCTATTTGATAACCTGCATAGTCAGCGACTAAGTATCCCATTAGATCAAAATTGTTACACTTTGGGTAGAATAATCTTAAATTCATAGTACCACTCAAATATTTAAATATTCGTTTAATAGTTTATAAATGTGATTCTTTGGGTTTTGCTTGAAAGCTAGCACGTAGACATACACTCTACATTATATCATGTCTAGAGGCAGTTAAATATAATAAAGATCCGATCATACCTCTATATTTTTTTATTTCCACATCTATACATTTATCATCTGCTGTGAGTTTTATTGATGTGCTCATTGGTGTGGCCTTTGAGTTTGAGTTATCAAATCTGAATCTCTTGAGTAGTTCTTTTGTATACTTGATATGATGAATGTAAATATCGTCCTGATTTTGCTTGATTTGAAGGCCCAAAAAATAATTGAGTTCTCCCATTAAGCTCATATCAAACTCTTTGTGCATACATTTGGATAACCACTCATAAAGAAAGTTATTAGTAGCACCAAATATTATATCGTCTACATATATTTGTACAATGATGATATCTTTATTTTGATGCTTAATAAATAGAGTAGAATCGTTTTTACCTCTTATGAAGTCATTTGATAGGAGATACTTACTTAATCTCTCATACTAAGCTATTGGAGCTTTTTTGAGTCCATAGGGTGCCTTCTTTAGTTTGTATACGTAATGTGGGAACTTTTCATGCTCGAATCCAAGAGGCTATTTTACGTATACTTCTTCATTTATATAGCCGCTGAGGAAGGCGCTTTTGACATTTATTTGGTGTAGTTTAAACTTTCTGAAGCATGCAAATTCTAACAATATTCGAATGGATTCTAACCGAGCTACGAGGGCAAATATTTCTTTATAGTCTATTCCTTCTTGTTGGTTGTACCCTTGAGCCACTAATCTAGCTTTATTTCTTGTAATTGTTCCATTCTCGTCAAGTTTATTTTTGAACACCCAATTAGTTCTAATAATGGATGCATCTTTTGGAGGAGGCATCAACTCCCAAACTTGGCATCTTTTGAATTATTGTAGCTCTTTTTGCATTTCTAGTAGCCAATTTTTGTCAAGTATGGCTTCTTTGGCATTCTTTGGTTCAATTTGGGATAAGAATGCTGAAGATGAACACAAGTTTTATGCATTTCTTCTTGTGGTAACTCCTTCATTTATATTACCAATATTATTATTTGGAGGATGATTTTTGATGTATCTTGCTAATTTTGGAAGTTGAATGTCATGGATCATTTCTTCTTGTTTATCAGTATTTTCTGGATCAATCATGGTCTTGTTGTTCGTTTAATCCAGCTTGCTGGATAGGTTCCTGGTTTACGTATACAGCTTGCTGGATAGGTTCCTGGCCCTACTACTCATCTAATCCAGCTTGCTGGATAGATTCCTTCGACTTGCTATTTTACTTTATATGATAGGTTCAGTCTCTAGATTACCTGCATCTTCTTCTCTTTCTTTTGGAATATCATTGTTAGACTCATTAAATTTAATATGTATAGATTCTTCAATACACATCTTTTGAACATTATATATGCGATATGCTTTACTATTTTGAGAATAGCCAATGAATATTCCCTCATATGATCTAGCATCAAACTTACCCAAGTTCTCTCTAGTGTTAAGAATAAAACATTTAGATCCAAATACTTTGAAATAACTTATATTAGGAAGTCAATTATTTAATAATTCATAGGGTGTTTTCAAAATAATTGGATGGATAAGTACTCTATTTAGTACATAACATGATGTGTTTACAGCTTCGGCCCAAAATTTCTTTGGAAGTTTACTTTCTTGAATTAGGATTCTAGCTGTTTCTTGTAAGGTTCAAATTTTCTTTTCTACCACTCCATTTTGTTAAGGAGTTCTAAGTGCTGAAAACTTATGAGTAATTCCTTTTTGATTACAAAATATAATAAAATCCTTTTGAAATTCAGTACCATGATCACTCTTAATTTTTGTGAGATTAGGACTATATTTTGTTTCTAAGTAGAAGATTAGTTTTTCAAACTCTTTAAATGCCTCATCTTTGGTTCTAGAAAAATCATCAACTATCACAAATGCATAAAATTTACCATTTAGACTTGCATGCCTTTCAAGTCCAAATAAATCAAGATGGAGCAATTGTAAGGGAGAAGAGGTTGATATCATGTTCTTGGCTGTGAATGATGTTCTTACTTGTTTTTCGAGTTGACATGGCTCACATATACCTTTCTTTTCAAAATTCATTTTGGGTAATCCTTTCGCTAAGTAAGAAATTCATTTTCAAAAAGCTATTGCTTTTTTATTAGGTCCATATGAACATGTCCCATTCTTCTATGCCATAGATTCGCTTCATCTTGAATTGTGGCAAGGTATAATTCTTCCTCTTGTTGCTCAAAATCAAGAGTATATATATTTCCGTCTCTTTGGGCAACTAAAGTAGCGTTGTTAGTACCATGTGAAATTGTACATTTGTCTTTTTCAAATTTTACTTGATGTTCATTATCCATTAATTGTATGACACTGATAAGATTAAATTCTAGACTATTAACAAGATGAACATTATTAATATTAACCTTACCATTACCGATTTTACCTTTCTCGACTATTTCACATGACCGATTGTCTCCAAACGTGACAGTTCCATGTTTCTTTTTGATATTTAGCTCCACAAACTTTGATTTGTCGCCGTCATGTGGCGTGAGCATCCACTGTCAAGAATCCACTTTTGAGAGGATACTTTTGCCTTGAAACATACCTGTTCAATTAAGGTGCAATTTATCTTTTTGGTACACATATCTTTTTGGGTCCATTTGTGTTAGTTGAAATCAAATCACTTTTCTTTACCCGTAATGTTTTACTTCTACTGTTATTTTTCTTCTTTAAACAATTTATCTCTAGATGACCTTTAGTGCCACAATTTTTGCATGTAGTGAATGGTGAACAATAATTTAATTTAAATAATGATTTAGACTTAAGCATTTTTACTTCTTATAACAACCCGTGATGTTAAATTTTATGTTTTGTGTTCAAAACCTTTAAGAAGATCAAGAACAGTGAAATTACATGATTTGATTATGTAATTATGTGTTTTAACTTGTTAAAATAATGCTAGAAGGGTTGAGTAGTAGTTATTTGTGTCTTACAATGTTTGGGTATGTCTAATTTCGTGTAAAAAATAAATTAATTGGAGGTTTTGGCCATGTTCTGCAATTTTCACGAATTATAGAACTGAAACTGGAGTGTCGCACCGCGGTGCCAACTCCATGCCTTAAGTCCCACGTCGCAGCGCCAAAGCCTAAGCCGCAGCGCCACCGTGCGGCAGCGCCAAGAACAAGCCTAACAGTGGCGCCGCAGCGCCACTTAGCAGATTGTCCAAAAATGAAAAACTTTCAGTGTTCAAGTCCAAAAATGTGATAGTAACCAAATCTAAGGAACATAAAATTATGTTAGACGTATAATGAGACATTAAGATAAATCCTTAACATATTAATAACACAATTATGTGTGAATTGAATTGTTGAATGCATAATTAGCTTATTATTCGTGTAGTGTGATATTATGTGAAAATAAGCGTGATAATTGGACTAAGTATAGTCATAACCAGAGTTTAGACCAAAGAATGATCGTATGATGATTAGTTACATTATAATTGACTGGTATTGTGAATGTAAATGGTATGTAGGATTAAATCATGGAACGTGTATAAATTAACGTGTAATCTACGCACGAGGCAAGTTTCCTAACCCTACTCGTTATCAATATATAAGTTATAAATTTACCTCTTTACATCGAGCAAATTCTCGTTATTATTGATCAAGTCCATTTTGTTATATTAAAGTTTATTAATCTTTCCAAAGTATGATTCTGTTATACAATACTTTTTCCATTGTATATCCATTGAGATTGCTATTCAATTTAAATATCAGTTACTGTTGAACTTTGTTAGACTAGCGAACCATTAATGATTCGACTAGTCCATAGTTGATGAACGTTCTAAATTCCAGAATCCTTGTTGAATTATCCAAATCAAACTT
This sequence comes from Panax japonicus, assembly GCA_020205505.1. Taxonomy (NCBI): domain Eukaryota; kingdom Viridiplantae; phylum Streptophyta; class Magnoliopsida; order Apiales; family Araliaceae; genus Panax; species Panax japonicus. The sequence continues at coordinate 7,339 of JAINUV010001295.1, read as the reverse complement.
CCTTTGGTGCGGACTCTAATGTCAAACTAAGATGAACAACCCTGTATAGGGGATTACTTATGCGTTAGCGTTAAGATATTGTGCACAATATGGTACTAAGGGCTGATCCCCCTAAGTACGAGAAGAAGAGTCCATAGTCTTATGACTGTTAAAGGTTTCAAGTATAAACACTTGACAATCTAGGACATAGTTCAAGGTCTTATGACCCTCAGAAGTCCTTTTGATTCTTATTATTCATTCTTGATTCAAAAGTTGAGTTTTCCTATTTCAGAAGTCCTTGATTTACTCGCATGTTATTATTCATCTGTTATATTATTATACTTGTGGGAAATTGTGCTCACTCTTGTGTAGTAATAACATTGCAGTTAAGAATGAAAGATTTGACGAGCCTTCCACTAGTAAAGGCAAGGGCAATGTTAACAAATAAAGAAGACTTGTTGTTATTATGTATTTATATTCAGACTTGATGTTGTCTAAGACTTGTTATTTATTTATGATTCCTCACAGATGTTTAAGGTTAGAGTGACCTGAAATTGTATTTTTATGCAGATGATGTAACCCCATAAGGGGAAGATTTATTTTTTTATTTCTATCTATTGCATGGTTTGCATTTATTATGGGTAGATAGATAGATGATATTTGTACAGTGAACACCAAATCCTGCGAAAATGGAAGTACCCAGATTTGGGGGTGTCACGGTCTTTATTGATGGCATCCTCATATACTCCAAAAGCCGTGAAGATCATGAGCAACACTTGAGGTTAATACTCCAAAAGCTTCGTGAAAACAAGCTTTACGCCATTTTGAAGAAATGCGAGTTCTGGCTTGAGGAAGTAGCATTCATTGGGCATGTGATATCAAATAATGGAATATCTGTTGACCCAGCGAAGATTAAAGCAATTCAAAGCTGGGAGCAACCTAAGTCAATGACCGAAGTACGTAGCTTTCTAGGCTTAACTAGTTATTATCGTAGATTCGTGGAAGGATTTTCTCGAATATCTACTCCATTAACTTAGCTGACTCGAAAAGATATAAAATTTGGTTGGATCGAGGAATGTGAGAAGAGTTTTCAAGAACTCAAGAGGAGACTCATTTCAGCACCTGTTCTGATAATACCATCTGGTTTAGAGGGATTTGTCATCTCTACATCGATGCTTCAGGTAGAGGGTTAGGATGTGTTGTCATGCAACATGGGAAAGTCACAGCCTATTCCTCACGACAACTCAAAGAATATGAGAGGAATTATCCAACTCATGATCTAGAGTTGGCAACAGTTTTTTTTGCGCTTAAAATTTTGAGACATTACCTGTATTGGGAGAAGGTGGATGATGAGTAGGTTTTATACCTATGAATCCGATATTATTAAACTTAATTATTGTTATATTTAATTGTTTTTAGTATCTTTTTATGTGTTTTGTGTTTATTTGTTGTAGGTTGGAGCTGGAGGGACAAATTGGTCATTTCGGAGAAGAAAAAGGTCAAAAATCATGAAAATTAAAGCTGAGTGGCATTTTTGTAATTATGTGGTCCTGGTCAAGCGCCTAGGCGCTTGGAAATGGCCTATGTTGAGCGCCTAGGCACTCATGTGCGGAAAAAGATACGTTTTTCTACTGCCAAATGGGTTTTTGAAGCAAAATAGGAGTCTGAATGAGGGCGGAGACCAATACAAATAGGAGAAGACTTTAGAAAAGATGGGGAACTAATTTTTGAAGAGATTTGCAGAGAGAATAAGGAAGAAAAACACGAAGGAGAATTGCAAAGGCTAAAGATCTAAGAGAGAGTATTGGAGCAAATTCAGAGTTTCTTCTTCTCTTCTCTAATTTTATCTTTTGTAACTATCTGGGATGTTTGGATTATTAATTTGGATGATGTTTTTCTTTATTATTATCATGAACTAAATTTTAATTAAGATTGCAACGGAACTTGGTATGTAGTCTAAATTGCAATCTTCCCATTGAATGAAAGTTGATTTTTATTGAATTGTTTATTATATCTTATGTTTATTGATTAATTATTTGGCCAACAATTACTGTGATAATCTATATAAAATTGGAAGATGGAATATAGATTGAGATCTGGATATGATAACATCTGTTCATAAAATCTGAATAGGGTTAATATGATTAGCGTGTAGGATAGGAATATACCTATGTGTCTTTTGTATCCATTGAAAGAATTTGTGCGTAAAACCCTAATTAACTTGATTCACATAAGAATATAGTGAGTTGATTAACTGGGGTGTTCCTTGTAATTCCGCATCTTAAAGATTGGATTTAGGAGGATTTGTTCACGTGTCTTTGGAAGAAGTGCATGAATATTCATAAAGCATTCTTGGATAATGATTCATATTAATTGATTTATTTTAAATGGGAAGTAAGTTAGTTTAAATGAAATACCAAGGGAAGTTGTAATCTTAACCTGTTAAATCTGCCGTTATTCTTGTGAAATTTTGATTTTAATTATTAGTTTGTTAAGTTTAAATTTCAAATCATAAATAAAATTTTCGTAGTTTAAAATAGGATTAATTGCATTAGAGTTAGTAATTGATAAATATTAGTCTATTTCCTCGTGGGAACGATATCCTTGCTTGCTGAATATTACAATTGAACGCGTATACTTGTGTGGTAAAGTGCTATTAAAAATTTAGGCAATAAGTTTTTGACGCCGTTGCCGGGGAACTTAGCTTAATATTTTGTCATTATTAAATTCAATGAAATTAATCTTAATTTAAACATTTTTTTTATTTTTTTGCCTCTAGTCTAATTCCTTTTCAGGTACCATGAACAACTATGACTATCATTGGCTATATTCGAGAATGACTCGGCCAAGGGAGGCAAAGAATTATGGACTCGATGAATTGTCAGCATAATTTGGGACACTTTCAAGGAAGATTGATGCTTTATCAGCACAAGTTATTCAAAGTGTAGCTGTGATATGTGAGTATTGTGGTGGAAACCATCCGAGTCATCAATGCACCATCAGTTTCGAGTTGTTACAATATAGTGGTAACTTCAGCGATTATCCCAACAATTATTATTATTCCAGTAATTATCATCACGAGTGGGGGAATCCACTAAATCTTTCATGGAGCGATGACAATCTAGCCCAACCCTTTGCTCCATGCCAATCATACACTCCTGAATTACAAGTTCAACTCCCTAATCATGAAGAAGAAAGGATTTTAAACTTGGAAGGACTTATTTCCAAGTTCATGGTTTTGATTGAGGAGCAGACGAATAGTCAGGAGATATCGATTCGAAATCTTGAGAACCAGGTGGGACAACTTTTCAACGCCATCATCAATCGCCCTCAAGGTGAAGTGTCAAGCAACATGGTTCCCGAGACTGATGGATTGCCCACGCTAAATCTGGAATCGGATGTTCCAAAAGAAAAGGATGTGGAAAGGGAAGAGACAAGTGGGGAGCAGGAAAAGAAGGTCGCCAAAGATCTAGCCTTGAGTTCTGATATAGATGAACCGATTTTGATAGTGCCCCATATATCTTCTCCACAAAAGTTTAAGGATCCAGTTAGATTTGCAATCATGTGTCCAATTGGTAGTCATTTTTTCGATAAAGGTATATATGATATGAAAGCTAGCTTAAAATTGGTGCCATGGTGTGAAGAGAATGGGAAGAGGGATGAAGAACCAGTTGTTCTAAAAAAGCTTCAACGTAAAAATTCGTTCATAGATACAACTCGGAAAATGCCTAGTTATTTGAAGGTTGTAAAAGAGAATCTACCTATAAAGAACAAGCTAGGTAAATTTGAATCAATAACCCTTACTGATGGCAAACTCTTGAAAGTTACGTTATTACTAATGGATGGAGGGTTCCTCAATTTTCGAAGGGGAATTGGATAGAGAAAGAGAAGAAAGTCGGGCTGAAGACTATAAACTAAACGCTAACTGGGAGGCAACCCAGGAATTTTTATTGTTATTTTCTATTTTTACTTTTATTAATTTGCTTTACTGTTAGTTTATTTTGTGGTTAAACTTTTATAGTTTAGGATTTGTTGCACCCCTGACGTTCTCTAACAGATATTCAATTTATTGCAGGAAAGGAGGCCAAGCATTAATGATCTCAATAAGATGAATGTCCACTCGTCAAAATCTCAAATTTCTAATCATTTTCGCAAATTTTGGTGTGGAAGGAAACAAGTTATTGGAGGTATGGCATACAAGAAGCACAAAACACCAAAATAAGCAATGTACACTGGCCAAGCGCCTAGGCGCTCCAGACAAGCCAAGATCAAGCGCCTAGGCGCTCCAAGTCAGTAGCCATTCAGCTGCCCAAGCGCCTAGGCACTTCAGACAGTGCAAATTCAAGAGCCTAGGCGCTCCAACAGAAAAAAAAAATTTAAAAGCCCTAATCGGGCAAGACTCTTCCAAACTCAAATCAAACACATTCTTGCTCTCCTACTCCAACTCTAACTCACTCAACTCTCAACCCTCCTCTAATATAGCCACAATAATCATCTTTTTCTTGTAAAATCCTAATCAAACACTAAATCTCCTACCCAAACTAAGGAACTTAAGCTCCATCTTGTCATCCTTCTTCACCAAATCGGGCACCACTTTACATTCAAGCCACATCTATCTAAAGTAAGGGTTCAAAGCTCAAATTGCTCATCCAACTTTGATTGAAACATCATATTTGGCTATAACCAAGTAAGTACACAAGATTTTATTGCAAATTATTTGGATTCACTTGGATAATAGCTATGTTAGTACTTTGAAGCTAGTTTCTATCATTGTGTTGGCTCAAGTGGGTGTGGGTACTCTTAATTGTTGTTTGTATTGCCTTGGAAGTATAGTGTGCTTAGTACTTGGCAAATTTGGTGAAAATTAAGTTTAGGTGGAGTGCATACCAATAGTGTTCAAAATCTGTGCACACCAAGTGTTCGATAATCCAGCTGCCGCTCCCTAACAATTTCCACCATTGTCTGCATACCCCCCGGATGAAGAAGAAGAAGAAGAAGAGGAGGAGAATACTGACGAGGAATAAAGCTTCTATCTTTCAGGGAAGTCCTTAGTGCTTAATTTTTTAAATTTTGTTGGTTATATACAATGAGGACATTGCATAAGTTAAGTTTGGGGGTGCAATCTTCTAGCTCCAGTGCATTCATGTAATATTCATCTAGTGCATTCATATAGTATTCAGTTAATAGTTTTCATGTAGTTTGCATTCATGTAGTTTTCATTTTAATTTTCTAATTTTTTTTTTAAGTATTTGCATGTTTCCAGCTGTTAGATAGTTTAAGTTGGTTTTGGCCAGTGATGAGATTGGAATTGAATAGACAAGTATAGTATTGTCTGTTAAGACTTTGATGTGATTTCTTGTCATGATTTGAATCTTTACCTGTTTGAAACTGATATAATAAGGATAGCACAGTAAAAAAAACTATGTTGACTGTTTGAGTTTAAATTGACACATAATGAACTTCTAGAGGATAATGCTAGTTTGAATGAATGAAAGACGTGAATAGGCGAAGATGACTGAATTTAGACAAAAACTTAAGTTTGGGGGAAAAATTTGGGATATATAAGCATAAAAAAAAAGAAAAATAATACCGTGGCTAGTTTTGTTTCGGGGCCTTTGTTACTTGAGCAAGTACGCCCGAAGGGGTATCTTAAAACCTAGCGCCCTAAGGTCTTATATGGTCTGGGAGTCGTTGGTCGAAAGCTCGCTAAGGGGTAGCACTGTTAGCCTAATGGAATGAGACATTGAACAGTCATGGTTAAAATATATATATATATATGAAAAAAAACAAAAACAATAAAACGGGAAAAGAGCAAAAAGCCCCCGTGAAGCACAATAAAGCATAAGTATCCCGGATTGGACTCTTAAATTTGGTATATGTTTGTCTTTAGTTGGATCTAGCTTGTTTGTGAATTTTGTTAGTTTACACTGTATGATTCCTTTAAAGAGATTTATTATGTGTTGTATTTAGCATCATATCAGTTAGCATGGATGTTAAGCACACACACACTATATCAATAATAACAGGTTAAGATTTGATGATTGACGAGGAAATTATTAATCCGTCTTGATATGATGTACTAGCATGTTTATTGTGATTTCTCTGAGGCTTGATGAATAGATTTTGTTCTGTTTGACTGCTGGAATTTCAGCATTTATCTAGTTGCATTTGCATTGCATATTTAGTTATTGCATTGTGTTGTGTTGCTTGGGGACAAGCAATTGGTTAAGTTTGGGGGTATTTGATGAGTAGGTTTTATACCTATGAATCCGATATTATTAAACTTACTTATTGTTATCTTTAATTGTTTTTAGTATCTTTTTATGTGTTTTGTGTTTATTTGTTGTAGGTTGGAGCTGGAGGGACAAATTGGTCATTTCAGAGAAGAAAAAGGTCAAAAATCATGAAAATTAAAGCTGAGTGGCATTTTTGTAATTATGTGGTCCTGGTCAAGCGCCTAGGCGCTTGGAAATGGCCTATGTTGAGCGCCTTGGCGCTCATGTGCGGAAAAAGATACGTTTTTCTACTGCCAAATGGGTTTTTGAAGCAAAATAGGAGTCTGAATGAGGGCGGAGACCAATACAAATAGGAGAAGACTTTAGAAAAGACGGGGGAACTTATTTTTGAAGAGATTTGCAGAGAGAATAAGGAAGAAAAATACGAAGGAGAATTGCAAAGGCTAAAGATCTAAGAGAGAGTATTGGAGCAAATTCAGAGTTTCTTCTTCTATTCTCTAGTTTTATCTTTTGTAACTATCTGGGATGTTTGGATTATTAATTTGGATGATGTTTTTCTTTATTATTATCATGAACTAAATTTTAATTAAGATTGCAATGGAACTTGGTATGTAGTCTAAATTGCAAGCTTCCCATTGAATGAAAGTTGATTTTTATTGAATTGTTTATTATATCTTATGTTTATTGATTAATTGTTTGGCCAACAATTATTGTGATAATCTATATAAAATTGGAAGATGGAATATAGATTGAGATCTGGATATGATAACATCTGTTCATATAATCTGAATAGGGTTAATATGATTAGCGTGTAGGATAGGAATATACCTATGTGTCTTTTGTATCCATTGAAAGAATTTGTGCGTAAAACCCTAATTAACTTGATTCACATAAGAATATAGTGAGTTGATTAACTGGGGTGTTCCTTGTAATTCCGCATCTTAAAGATTGGATTTAGGAGGATTTGTTCACGTGTCTTTGGAAGAAGTGCGTGAATATTCATAAAGCATTCTTGGATAATGATTCATATTAATTGATTTATTTTAAATGGGAAGTAAGTTAGTTTAAATGAAATACCAAGGGAAGTTGTAATCTTAACCTGTTAAATCTGCAGTTATTCTTGT
>JAINUV010000735.1:0-112958 GCA_020205505.1 Panax japonicus | reverse complement strand
AATTAAGTTAAAAAGATTGGTAATTGTAAGTTAAGGAATTTGCTAATTATCTCTATGGGAACGATACTTGACTTATCACTTTATTACTTGTTGACCACGTATACTTGTGTGTTGTGCGTAATTATATTTTATCCAACAAGTTTTTGGTGCCGTTGCCGGGGATATTTTTAGTATAATCCTTAATATTTTTACAATATCATTTTAATTAATCTAGTTTTACTTAAACATTTTTATTTTTGTTTTGTGCTTCTTATTTCAGGTGTTGAACTTAGTTTATGCGAACTCGGTCCCAAAATCAAGACATTGCTCCTTTTGAGTAAGTGGATCAAGGAAACGAGGCAAGAATTCGAACTACCTAAAAAGGAAGAGGAAATAGTAATGGCGGCCGAAGATCGGAAAGCGTTGAGGACTTCGCAACACCCAAGGTGACGAAACTGCACTTAAACATCACCAGGCCAGCAAAAGCTGTGAATACATTCGAGATATAGCTTGGGATGATACAAATGATTCAGAATTCAGTTCAGTTGTGGGGATTTGCAAACGATGATCCGAACGAGCATCTAGTCAGCTTTCTAGAAATGTGCGACACTTTTAGATTTAATGGATTTTTGATGAGGCAGTGAGACTTCAATTGTTCCCATTCTGTCTACGGGACAAGGTGAAGAGTTGTTGCATTCCCTACCGTTCGGTTCGATAACAACTTGGGAGGATTTAGCTCATAAATTCCTTGCAAAATTCTCCCACCGGCGAAAACTGCGAAGATGAGGAATGAAATCCAATGTTTGAACAGCAACATGGGGAGTCGCTATATGAGGCATGGGAGAGATACAAGGAACTGCTCAGAAAATGCCCACATCATGGATTGCCCCAGTGGCTACAAATGAACACCTTTTACAATGGACTACATGGGAATCTCAGGAAAGTATTGAAGCAGCATCGGGCGGAGCATTTCAGGCTAAGAGTTATGAGGAAGCATATGAGTTGATTGAAACCATGGCTACTAATAACTATCAATGGCCCACAGCTAGAATGACATAGGCAAAGGCAGCTGGGTATTAGAAGTAGATAACATGACAACAATTCACGCACAGATGGCTGCAATGTCAAAGAAGTTGGAGCAAATGGTAGCCGCACAAACACAACAAAAATAGTAAGCATCGCAAGTGACAATAGTGTGTGAGTTGTGCGCAGGAGAACACCCAACAGAGAAATGTGCAATTAATCCAGCAACTGTGCAGTTCATCGGTAATTACAACAGAATTCCTCAAAACACTTATCAGAACACATATAATCAAGGAAATAGGAATCATCCGAATTTCTCATGGAGCAATAACCAGCAAAATAGAGCTTCACGTCAAACATACCCGCAGGTTTCCAGAATAGTCAAAAACCAATTCAATATCAAGAAAGGAAATCCGATCTGGAGGAAAAGTTGGATAAATTCATAGCTACCACCCAGTTGGCGATCAAGACTCTAGAAAATCGGTTGGGTCAGATAGCGTTGGCAGTGAATAGTAGACCACAAGGACCACTTCCAAGTGACACGAAAAAATCCTAAGGGTAATCATAAGCAGTGTCAAGCCATTATGTTGAGAAGTGGAAAACAACTTGTTGGTCAAGAGCTAGAAATTTCGATTACAAAGGAAAATAAGCATAACAGAAAATACAGGGGGTGAGATAAAGCAAAGAAACGAGACATAAATGGATAAAATCAACCCAGTTAACAAACCAGCTGTTTATCCCCCCCACAATTCCAGCAAAGAATTCAAAAACAAAAGTTAGACAAGAAATTTTCAAAATTTTTGGAAGTTTTCAAGAAACTTCAAATTAACATACCATTCGCAGAGGCCCTAGAACAAATTACTAGTTATGCAAAATTTATGAAAGGAATTCTATAAAGGAAAAGAAATGGGATGACTTTGAGACGGTGGAATTAACAGAGGAGTAGTGCGGTATTACAGCAGAAATTACCACAAACTCAAAGACCTTGGGAGCTTTACTATTCCATGTACGATTGGGGAGAGGCATTTCAACAAGTGTTTATGTGATTTGGGGGTGAGTGTAAACCTGATGCCACTGTTAGTGTACTTAGAATTAGGTTTACCCGATCCAAGGCCTACTAACATCTCCCTACAGTTGGCGGATAGGTCAGTTACGTATCCGAGAGGCATAGTAGAGGACATCTTAGTGAAAGTGGACAAATTAATATTCCCCACGGACTTCATCATTCTAGATTTTAAGGAGGATAAGAACATCCCAATTATCTAGGGAGACCATTTTGGCTACAGGGAGAACACTCATTGATGTACAAAAGTGAGAACTCACTAAGAGGGTCCAAGATCAAGAAGTGAAATTCAGCGTGTTTAAGGCCATGAAATTCACTACGATGAGGAAGAATGTTTTCGACTGGATCTAATTGAGCAAATCATTAGTGATGACATAAGCAAAAGTTTGGTGAACGATCCATTAGAAATAACATTATTGGGAGATGAAGAGATTGATGATCCGAAATTGGTAGATTACCTTCAATTACTAGACTCATTGCCACGAGTACCAAGATTTAGAACACAGTTTGAACCATTGCACACAGAAGAGGTAACAGCAGAAAAATTAAAACCATCATTGGAAGAGCCTCCAAAGCTGGAACTTAAACCACTTCCTGAGCACCTCAGGTATGCGTATTTAGGCAATTTAAATTCTTTACCTGTTATTATTTCAGCTGCACTTAACGAATTACAGGAAGAAAAGTTGCCGAGGGTGCTTCGGGAATACAAATCAGCCATTGGATGGATAATTACCGATATAAAGGGAATCAACCCTTCATTTTATATGCATAAAATTCTGATGGAAGATGATGCAAAACCAACTGTGGAACAACAGCGGAGGCTCAATCCAATTATGAAGGAAGTGGTAAAGAAGGAAGTTCTGAATGGTTAGATGATGTCATCATTTATCCGATTTTAGACAGTAAATGGGTTAGTCCAGTCCAGTGTGTACCGAAGAAAGGAGGAATGACAGTGGTGCAGAATGACGACAATGAGTTAATCCCAACCAGAACAGTGACGGGTTGGGGGGTTTGCATGTATTACAGAAAATTGAATAAGGCAACCCGAAAAGACCATTTCCCGCTGCCCTTAATTGACCAAATGTTAGATAGACTGGCAGGACATCAGTATTACTGTTTATTGGACGGGTATTCGGGTTACAACCAAATAGTCATCGTTCCAGAGGATCAAGAAAAAACCACATTTACATGCCCTTACGGCACCATTGCATTCAAAAGGATGTCATTCGGACTATGCAATGCACCGACAACTTTCTAAAGGTGTATGATGGCAATTTTTTGGATATGGTAGAGAAAAGTAGAGGTCTTCATGGATGACTTTTTAGTTTATGGGGACAACTTTTATAATTGTTTGAAGAATCTGGTCAAGGTACTGCAAAGATGCAAGGAAACGAATCTCGTTCTAAATTGGGAAAAATGCCACTTCATGGTGGAAGAGGGCTTCATTTTGGGTCATAAGGTATCAGTTCAAGGATTGGAAGGCAAAGCTTGAAATAATTGAAAAATACCTCCACCAACCTCAGTGAAGGGTATTTGGAGTTTCTTGGGACACGCCGGGTTCTATAGGAGGTTTATAAAGGATTTCTCAAAATTATGAAACCTCTATGCTGTCTTTTAGAAAAGGATGCGACGTTCAGCTTTGATGAAGAATGCAAGACAGCGCTTGAATTATTAAAGAGGAAATTGACTACACCCCTATTATAGTTGCACCGGATTGGAGTATGACATTCGAGCTGATGTGTGATGCAAGTGACTTAGTGGTTGGGCTATTTTGGGGCAACGTAGAGACAAGGTTTTTCATGCTATATACTATGCAAGCAAAACACTTACAGAAACTCAATTGAACTACACAACCAAAAAAGGAGTTGCTTGCCCTTGTATATGCGTTTGACAATATTCGTGTACTTAATCGGGACTAAGGTGATAGTCTATACTACCATGCAGTGATTCGGTATTTGATAGCGAAAAAGGATGCTAAGCCACGCCATATCCGGTGGATTCTCTTACTGCAAGAATTCGATTTAGAAATAGAGGATGGGAAGGGGATGGAGAACCAAGTAGCTGATCACTTGTCGAGGCTGGAGAACCATAGGAAAAAAAAGATGATAAATGCAAAATCAATGAATCATTCCCGGATGAGCAACTTTTTGGGATGTTAGCAGAGATTCCGTGGTATGGAGACTATGAAAATTTGTGGTGAGAACATTCTACCACCAAACCTCACAAGGCAATAGAAAAAGAAATTTCTTCACGATGTGAAGTGGTACATGTAGGATGATCTATATTTGTTTAAGTAGTACGCCGACAAGGTGATTCGACGGTGCATCCCATACAACGAAGTGAAGAATATCCTGCACGAGTGTCACTCATGGCATATGGTGGGCATTATGGGAGTGAGAAACATCAGCGAAAATGCTACAATGTGGTTTTTATTGGCCAACATTATTCAAAGACGCTCACCAGTTTGTTAAACAATGATAAGTGTCAAAGGGTGGGCAATATTTTGAAACGCAAATGAGATGCCTTTACAAAAGATCTGAAAGTGGAATTTTTTGACGTGTGAATTATATATTTCAGGTACCATTTCCCTCGTGCATGAACAATCAATATATTCTCCTGGCAGTGGATTACTGGTCAAAATGGGTTAAAGCTGCAGCTCTACCAAACAAACGATGCCAAAGTGGTCCTCAAATTCTAAAAAAGAACATCTTCACTAGGTTTGGCACACAAAGAGGAATTATAAGTGACAAAGGTAGTCACTTTGCAATAAACTGTTTACTGCTCTTTTGGCCAAGTATGGGGTGAACCACAAGATAGCTACAGCATATCACCATCAAACTAGTGGACAAGCTGAGTTACGAATAAGAAGCTTAAAACGATATTGGAAAAAGTGATGAATCTGAGCCAAAAAGATTGGTCACTTAGATTGGATGATGCTTTATGGGCTTATTCTGGATAGCATACAAGACGCCATCGGAATGTCACCATAATCAACTGTTAGTACGGGAAGGCATGTCATCTACCGGTGGAACTACAGCATAAGGCGTATTCGGCAGTGAAAAAGCTAAATTTTGATCAAAAGGTAGTAGGAGCGAGACTACTTCAGTTAAATGAACTAGATGAGTTTCGCCTACATGCCTATGAGAACGCCATGCTTACAAAGAAAAAGTCAAAAGGTGGCACGACCTGAAAATTTTGCGTCGAACATTCGAGCCAGCCAATCAGTACTTTTATTCAACTAAGGTTGCGTTTATTCCCCGGAAAGCTCAAATCCAGATGGTCAGACCATTCACACTCAAGCAAGTATTCCCTCACGGGGCAGTTGAAATTTACAGTCGTAACCCTCTTGAAACATTTAAAGTCAACAGACACGGTTGAAGCATTACTGGGGTGGAGAAGCCAACACCGACGTGATCACCATCACGTTGGCCGATACAACTTAAACAGGAAGTAGTCAGGCTGAACGACTTAAAATCAAGCGCTCATTGGAGGCAACCCAATTTTTAGTTCTTTTATCGTATTTTTCCAGTCATATTTGCTTATTCATAGTTTTAGTAAGACACTAGATAGAAGAATAAAATAAAATTTTCGATATACTCTCCACAACATGACATGACATCCATTACTCACTAATTTTCATGTTTCATGTCATGCAGTTGAGAAAAGGAACATCACGCAAGTATATGGAAGCAACGTATATTATTATAGAAAAATAGACAGCTAGACATGCCTATGCCCGCCGGGGTGGGCCTATATAACTCATTACCCCCCGCCGGGGTGGGGGTCCAAAACATCAGAAGAGAGTGCCTAAGCCCGCCGGGCGGGCCTTTTTAACTCTTTACCCCCCGCCGGGCGGGGGTCCTGGAAGATGAATAGGCGTGGCAGCTTAATTGGTTCTCTCTCTTTCCCAATAACTCCCACTTTTACACTTTTACACTTTCCCACTACTTCATAACTACCACCATTCTCCCTACCTTCCCAAGAATCCATTACTCCTCTCCATTTCCCCACTTCTCCACCTCCTCATTCCACCAATCTAGACTAACCTCCTATCTATAAATATCACACTAATTCTTCCAAACCTCTCCACCACACTTCATATTAAGCATCAAGATAGCATAATTGTGAGCTAGAGAAAGATAATTGCGAGTTTGGGGGAGGGTTAGGGCACACCCAGTAATAGGGAGAAATTACTTCACAATCTTCCTAAAAATGCCAACGAGGGGAGAGTTCACGACCATCCCAACCTATCCGTTCCTTTGATCATCGAAAATTTACAAGTTCCACAGCCGCTGACCGGTACGATTACATGCTCACCAAAGCCCTAAAATAGTAGTGGGGGTTGGCACTAGATGGTAACGACGGGGAGCTCATGCCGCAAATTTATCAAAAGGGATGGTTTAAATTCATCGAGGACCCGAACCAGCTGTCGTGAACATTGTCAAGGAAATTTATCCAATGCTGAGGACAAAGAACCATTTGCGCTTTTATGCGAGGACGGTTGGTTTCATTCAGTGCAGACGCTATTAATACATATTACCAACTGCGGGTGCCTCGCCATTGCCAGTACGAGCACCTCCACACTTCTGATCCGAATTTTGATGAGGTTATCATGACAATGACAAAGCCAGGCACGTCATAGATGAAAGATCGAAAGGGAGGCACTGTGTTCCTCAGCAAGAACCTTACCTGTATGGAAAAATTTGGTATGCCTTCCTTGTGCGCGAAATTGCTTCTGTCCCAACACACTTCAGACGTCACCAAGGAGAAGGAGTTGCTTTTGTTCGCCATTGTGCAAGACTTTATTATTAACGTCGGGGCTATAATCTATTTTTCTATCCGTCGATGCCTACGTGGAAATTTTCAGGAGGATTGCCACACCCATCACTCATATGTGGGATGAGGCAAGCGCACATGTTGACTATGAAGCCTCTTTTGCCTCATTGAACACAACTCTCCAAAGTTTCAACCTGGCGGCACAATTTCCATATCAAAAGCCCGGTCCACTGCAACGGTTCCCGCCGAGTGATTCCGATGAAGAAGAACAACAACCAACTCCTCAAGCTTAAGCATTGATAGGGAAGTCCTCACGTATTTATTTCGATCATTTATCCAATGAGGACATTGTATTGTTTAATTTGGGGGATTTAAATACATGTTTGGCATGCATTTTTAGTTTTTAGGACTCATTTTAAATTTTAGGCAATTAAATTGATGTATTGCATTTTATTTTCAGTATTGCATGTTAGCATAGGGCATTCATAGTAGAGATTAGTGTAATTCATTTTGTTATCTGCATTTTGTTATAAGCTTTTCTAAATAAATGTTAATTAGTAATTATTGTTTGTCTTATCTTTCAATGTTGTGTTTCATGTATTGTGGGCCTATGATAAGATTGTCAAGTAAGTAGCAAATACAGTATCAAGTATTAGAACTATGACATAATGATAGTTTATGAATTCAATCTTGAGTTTGTTTGAAACTGGTATAAAGGATAGCACGCTTAATAAACATCTATGTTGATTGGTTAAGTTCAAACCGGTACTTAAATGGTCTCTAAAGGATAATGCTAGAGATTACGATAAAATGACAAGGTTGGCTGGTAAAGTCTAAAGTTAGGTAAGAAATTAAGTTGGGAGATGTATATGGGGTATATAAGCTTATATATATATATATAATGAATAAACAATGTAGCGTGTTTGTCTAGTTTTGTGGCCTTTGTTACTTGAGCAAGTAAGCCCGAGGGGATTGTCTTTACACCAAGCGCGATAAGGTCTTAATGGTCTGGGAGTCGTTGGTCGAAAGCTCGTTAAGGTGGCATTGAAAAGTCTAGGGAATAAGACTTTGCATAGCTATTGTATATAAAAAATGAATAAAACGGGAAATAAGAGCAAAAAGTCCCCGTGAATGGAAAATAAAGCAAAGTACCTGCGTGAACCAGGTGATTTGTGATTGTTTGATTTTTAGTTGGAACTAGTTATTTTTGAAGTTTTGAAGGTTGTGCTGCATGATTCCTTTTAGATACTGGTTAAGTATTGAATTTGAATTAGTAGCGGTTATCATGGGATGGTACACACACACACATAACCAATGATAATGACTTGAGATTCAGGATTAAAGTGATTTGTAGAGGAATGGTTTTTAATGGTTGATATGTATAGGTGCTATTTTACTGAGGCTGTAAGTACTTTTGATTCCGCCATATTGTTGGATTTTGATAGCATATAAAGTAAATTACGTAGTCATGTGGTCGCATTGTATATAGTAGTCTTGTGCTCAGAGGACTAGCATGATTTAAGTGTATTTTATGTACGTGATTTTCAGAATCTAATCATGGATTATACCTTGCTATAATTCTGTGTACATGTGCATTTTTTAACTTGTTTGTGGGGTTTTTATGTGTAGGTTGGGCGAGTTGTGGCAATTAACGTACTATTGCTGAAGGTAGGTGCGCTTGGAACGAAATAGACGGCATATTGGAAGCAACTCAATACTATAGTCAAATCAGATTACAGGAGGCAAGCCCGCCGGGCAGGCGTTTTATACATACATACCCCCGCCGGGGCTGGGGGTTCTCAATTGGTCAATTCAGAGCATAAGCTCGTCGTGGCGGGCATTTACAGCATAGATACCCCACCGGGGCGGGGGATGGAAACTTCTAGGAATCCTGCTTCGGTTATAATTCTTCTTGGGTACGATCTTTAGCTATTTGTATGGCATTATAACTCTATGATGGAGAATTCTGCTAGAGTGTTATGTTAGATATATACTACTCCACAAACATAAAAAAAGATCAGCTATTAGAGAGATTAGGAAAAAAAAGTTCAGTTTTTAGGAGAGCAAAAGTGGAGGAGTACTTGAGGAGTTTTTCAAGACGATTGCATCTTTAGTCTACGTGAAGGATGTTTTCTAATATTCTTTGTGTTAGATTATTATTTGTAATTGGAAGGATGAATTCTTGATTTATTCAGTATTTATTTCATTCATTATGAACTAATTCATTTTTTGGGCTTGTGATGGACTTTAAGTGAATCAATGATTTTGTAAAACTTTGATTTCCAATTTAATAAGCTTTGTCCAGTTTATCTATATTAATTTTTGCTTGAATCTATGAATTGCTGATCAACAATTCTTGGTGGAGTTGGGAGGAATCGAGAGAGGATATTCAAACTCTAGACCTAGTTAGTATAGCTTGTGTTCAGGATTTTGTTAGTAGCTTAAACTTGACGTGTGTTAAGGTAGATATATGCTTACACCGCATGTAATCGGATAGAGAACTTATTCTTCAACCTTCTTCAATTGTAATTCACATAGAGATATAGTGGGTTAGTTGATTAAGGTGTTTACGAATTTCTATCTTAATTTCGGATTGAAGTTAATATGGTATTAGTGCATCGAGAGGTGGCTAATACTACGTTCGTGTTCTTGATTAATAAACTGGGATAGTGCGTTAAATTGGAATAAAGGGGTTAAAATCAAAAATGAAGCTTGGGGTGAAATCACAGGTCCTAATTCTCCATCAATTGTTTTGGAAATTCAGATTTGATATTCGTAATTATTATGTTAGTTTAATTATTCTTAATTTCAATCTCCTTAATTAAATCATTGAATTTGGTTGTTTTAATAAAAGTAGGTTAATAAGAAGATGATATTTGTAAGTTAAGGGAATTTGCTAATTATCACTGTGGGAACGATACTTGACTTATCACTTTATTACTTTTGACCACGTATACTTGCGTGTTGTCCGTAATTAGATTTTACCCAACACTTGCTTTGTAGAGTAAGCCATCAATAAGTTATTTTTCTTCAAAGCCACCACTGAGACGTAATTGCAATCTCTAAGCTACTAAGTTAATCATTTCAATCCTCTTTTCCATTCCATTTTCGTGCCACTAATGATCTGTTATAGCCGAATGGTCTGGATTAGACATAACGGACAATTGTGTTATTTTTTGAGTTGCTAGGTTGACTATTAGGATTAATTTAGTTAGCATGCTATTGTTGTTTTGTTATGACTGTATATGGGTGTTATCTATAGTATATGATACCAATATGAGTAGCAAGCATGCCTATATTTATGATCAACATGGGAAAGTAGAGACTGTACCCCAACTGCTGATAAAATGCTTATGAAAGAACCGTTGGTGTCAACTATGTTGAAAAGGAGTACAGTTTTAATCTAATCATATGCAAATATTCTATATTAAAATTCTAAAAATACAAATGTTCTTAAAGGTCAGTTTTTGCCTTAGCATGAGATGATTATAACTTGTTATTCAAATGCCATGCTTAGAAGGTGTAAGTGAGAGTACTTGTGTAATGTTCTGACTATTTGATGATTATGTTTACATGGCTGGTGTGAGTATAGAATTATAATGATTCTTGATTAAGCCATTTAAACCAAGAAAGCATTATACATTTAGGCTGAGCTATTAAACATGTATTGGTGCAACACTTGATCTCTTTGCTAACTGTTATTAGAGGCTTGTCTAGTAATGACTATCACTTGTTCTAATATGGTTAGTATACTATAACATGATATCTATAACTCCAAACAACTAATACTAACCCTGGTAAAGCTTAAATATGTTAGTTTTCAATAAACATAAATCAGTCCTTGTGACTATTATTGGAAAGTTTTCTTATGATGATCATGTCTTGCTTCTAATATATTTATTATAGGCAGTCCTTGTTTCCATGTTGCTTAATCCTGTTAGCTTTAGTAACTGAATTTTTAAATCATGCTACCTTATACCAATTTGAATCCTAAGAGGGGTTGTTTGTAACTGAGCTAGAAGTGTTTTGTATAGGCTCCTTAAAGCATGATATATAGCGTATACATGATTGTGGTAACCTTTTGTGTTGCAAACATAATGACTGTTTTGGTAATTTAGTGTCAAACCTTGCTTAAAAAGCTTAGAATATGCATGAAGGACTGTATAGATGTTATAGTTGCTATATTAACTGTTGTGTATTGCAGTTACTGCTATGCTATATTCTATGATGACTGACTGCTAGCATTACCTATGTTGCTTTACTAACTGTCATTATATTAATGGACTTGTATGATGTTGCAATACTATTATAGACTGAATTTAGGCACAAGGAGATAGGACGGGCTGAGGAGTAATAAGGAGAACAAAATGGGGTTGTGACATAAATAAATGAATGTGGAACTGGTAGCCTAAACCATGCCCACCAACTGTTTGATAAAGTTCTAAAAGAACTATTTTGGTAAAAAGAACTGAATATTAGAAACAAGGCATTGACTTAATTTAACTAACATATGTGATGATTGAAGTGATTTGGCATGGTAAACTTTAGCAAGGTGCAGTGTTTAGGCTAAATCTAGTAGTAAAAAGTACTAGCTTAACAATCCTTTGGCCACTGTGTTAAACAGTGGCTGAGCCAAGGAATCAAAACTTAATATCCCTTTGATAGGCCACTGGGATACCCTTAGAACTCTAGAGAATAAGTAACATGAAGACTCTCTTATAATATGCACTACAACTTACCTCCCTGGCTTTTAAGAAAGTAACTTCCTTAAATGGTCGTTGGAGTCTGCACCTATCCCAATTACCAAGAAAGCGGATCTAAAGTCCAAATTTCAATACTTCAGGTATTTCAATACGTGCTGTAGAAACTTCTCATGTTCTCTTTCTTACACAATGATGCTTGCATCTATTTCTAAATGATGATGATACTGAATTATTGTATTGCCTCATAAGAAGTAAGTAATAAAAACAAAACAGAAGATTTTTTGAAGAGAATATACAAAAAGCTGTCAAAGTTGCCAGATTCCTATCTTTTTCAGGGTGCCATCTGTTCTCTAACATTTTAATAACAGTATCACCAACCTATGCACAACAGGTGCGGACTGCGAAGGTATGGATACTATAGTGACTCACTCTATGATTCCATTCTTTTTTTTATTACAAGGGAAAGAGCCCAATGATGCCATGTAAATTGTTGTAATACGTTTAGGGAACAGGTCGTTGGACTAGGGAAAACAAACTCTGATATAGTGTATATATGTGTGTGTGTGTTGTTACATTTTTGACTCATTACATGCACTTAGACTCCCTAAAAAACTACGAAGTATAGTTCCTAGATGCCTAGGCTTCTTAGCAAAGTACTCTACTAATCTTGTTGACTAGATCAAGTGATCAACTACGCATCACATTAATAAACGATGAGATCAGAGATCATAAACTAACCAGATTCACTAATAAGCCTTTGGAACAAATCTACACAATTTGACTCTTAATTCCAGATTAACCCTTTATACTAGTATTTGATTACTACTGTTCTGGTTTTACCCGAAGATTGTTTTGTGCAACTACTTTTGATGATTGTACATTAAATTTTTGACAGTTCTTCCTAGGGGATTACCGCCCCCTTATTCAGGACACATGGGAATATTATCGATCAGGTTAGTTGTTCATTCCTTGTCAATATTTATTGTGCTTGTTAAGATCACATCTTCAGACTTCAATGCATGTGCTCCATATTTATGTGCCCCACAAAAAGGAATCAGCAAGTATTTTTAGTTATAAAAATTCAATATAAAAAAGAGAGAACTTTGGGTGATATGCATCTTCAATTGGGAGCTTACGAGGAAATAAAATGAAGCTAGAAAATTGCCAAAAGTATGGAAAGATTCTGGATATAGGCCTCAGTAACTTCTGCAGGGAGAAGTCTGCTAAACTTATGTGTAGTCTAAGTTTCATTATTCTCCCTTCATCCTAAATTAGGTGACCTCAAGAACAAAGTTGTTATAACCAAGGGCGGAGCTAGGAATTTTTGCCAGCCTGGGCTATCAAGTACCAACCATATACGCAATAAATTATCCCACCAAGATGATCATAAATTCAAAATATATATAAAGGTTACCTGGCTAATTCACAAGTTTTAGCATAACAACCTCTTAGAGGCAAAATTTCAAACACCTTGAAGGCGTTACTCTAAAATCCCATATTTCATAAGCATATATAATAGAGGAGCTTAGATAAAATTTCATCCTTATTACTCCAATTAGCATATATATAACCTCCCATCACATCAACAATGTAATTTCAATACGTTATTTATCTAAAATTCACGAATTTAACAAGTATAAACTAGTTGTCGTTGATGCACTTTCTCTTGGTTTAAAGAAAGAAAACAAAATTTTTTCTCTTCTTGCTTCCTTGACTTTCCATTGTGGCTTATAAGATTGCTTAACATCTGGATTTTTAACAAAAAAATTGGTTCAATTGAAAGATTATATTGAATGATTATAGTGAAAAATAACATACTGAATGCTAATAGTATCATTAGATTTCAAAACCTAGATAAGTAAATTAGTCAAAGCATGGCATACAACAAGCATAATATCAACCAAGTACTCCTATCTTAGTAACGTGTCATAATTAGCAATAAATGATGCATGAACAAGTAAACTTCAAAATTAAACAAGATAGAGGCTAACATAGCACTAAAAACTACTCCCTCTAGGATGTCAAAAAAAAACAAGGACATCACAGTCTTTGAGGATACTAGATTAAATAAACAGAACTATATCTTAAGAATAAAGATGAAGACACAAGGGAAAAAAACACTTGGATAAATCATAAACACTTATTAAAAAGGGTCCTTTACATAAGTATACAACAAATAGAAAGTAATTACAAGAAAGTGCATCAATCTGAAAATTACAAAAAGAATGTAATTATTACAAAAATAGTACAATTCACATTAATAAGGAAACATAAAATCAAGGACAAATAACTGCCCTAGTTAAGAATTCAAATTCAAATATTTGGATCTAACAACAAAACAAATTCAATTCAAAATTATAATTTAAATTCAAATGAAGATTGCAGTGATCTCAACTGAAGACTTTCATTCATTAAGCTTGAATTCCTGGAAGTGAGTGACAAGGGCCATCTTTCCTAGGATTCGAGCATTGGTTTAGTTGACAATTGAGATCAATTTTACACTTTTAACTACTTAGTTTAGTTAGATCATTGGTTTCCCTTGTTCTTCTTGTTGACAATTGAGATCAATTTACTTCATTTTCCTGAATTGCTATTATTTTTAAATATGTGCAGGAAGACTGCTTCTACGACTTGCCTTACAATACTGGGTATCAAATTTCCGTGCTACGTTTACGGAAGACAAGGGATGAAATTATGAAGTGTACTCTCTCTCTATATGTAGATATATACTTTGATTGAAGAACTGTGGTAGCTTTAGATGGTTAATTGTAAAGATAATGAATGAATATGTAGTGGGTGATTTTATTAAGTTAATAATATTTTAGTTTTTTGTGTTTTTGTCATTATTTTCTATGGGAACATTGAGCTAGCCAGGTACACAAAAAGAATGGCAAATCTTGATTTGGCAACAATATAATTCGTTACCAAAGCATTACACAAGTTTAATATAGCAACAATTTTTATACATTTAGCAACAATTTTTTGTTGCTAATGGCATTAAAAATATAATATTTGGCAACGAAAAATTAACCTAATAACAACGAAGAGGATATTGTTGTCAATACTAACATAAAAGGCAACATTTTTTATCATTGCAAATCATATCAACTTTTGTTGCACATATAAGAAACAGCAACATATAATGTCGTTGCTAATCGACGACTTTCGTTGCTATTAAAAAATAACCAGTAACAAATATTTTCGTTGCTGATTCAGCATAATGTCGTTGCCAAATACTATAATCAGCAACGAAAATCGTTGCTAAAAAGTTTGCATTCCGCAACGAAAGCAAGCTTAGGCAAAATTTTCATAATTTACTGCAACGAAAAATGTCGTTGCAAAATGGTGTCAATTGTAACGAAAATGCATGATCGTTGCAAAAAAAAAGTGTTCATTTCGTTGCCAATTAGAAGGCTTTTGCAACGAAATGGTATTTTTAGCAACGAAATTTTAATTATTCTGCAACAATATATTTTGTTGCTAAAAGATCGATGTCTCTGTACGAAAGCCAAATTTCGTTGCAAAATGTAATACTTTTGGCAACGAAAAAAAAATGTTAGTTATGGAACAATTAACAACGCTCATTGCGCAACGAAAGACGCAACGACATTAAAGTCGTTGCCAAAACCCTTTTGCAACGAAAATTGGCACCTTTAGCAACGAAAATTGGTTGTTGCTAAAGCCCCATTTTTTTGTAGTGGTTATGCCAAGCCAAATTATTTTGGTGCGGAATCTAATTATTAAGTCTGAGTTGAACACACCCTGAAATGGGGTTATACGATGGGTTGATCGCCTACGTATGAAAGAGGTAGTTTACTTTCTTGGTAATTGTAAACTGACTGTGAAAAAAGGGTTTACAGCGAAATGTTGTTCAACCTAGTAAGAGTTCATGGTTGATTTGACCCATCAGCAAAAGTATGAAATGTTTTAAAGGAATTCTTATATTCCTCGTTATTCATTCTACTTCATAATTCTTGATAATTTATGAAGGTTCAAGAATGTTTGAAAGATAAGAACTTCTTTGAAGAGAAGTTGAGAAGAGGGTATGTTAAAATTTTGAGGGCGAAATTCTGTGAAGAATGAATGAATTTGATTACCCGGGTATGGTTATGGTTCTAAGAAATTCTGAGGATGAAATTTTTATAAGGGGGAAGTGTAACAACCCGGAGAATCCGGATTGTTCAAAATTTACGATTTTAAGAATTAGTTATTAATAAAAAGAAATTTTATTAATAATATTATGTGCTATGTGTTTATTAATCGCTCTATAACCTAGGATGATTATAATACATGAGGATTCTGGAAACGAGCCAGACTAAACGAGTAAGAATTTTAAAAACGAAAATATAATTTTTTCGGGAACAAAAATATTTCTGAGTAAAAAGACGAAATAGGCACTATTTACCTGACGAAACCTACAGTTAGGGGTTAAATAACCTAAGCTTTTTTCAAGAGTTCGGAATGTCGAAATGACATTCCGTCAAAGATTTGATGATAATATATCATGAAAATTTAAGTAAGCCGATAAAAGTTTTTTCTCGAAAAATGTGCAGAAATCAAACAAAATAAAAATGACAAAAAGTACTGCTATATACTTTTCATTCATTTAACTACGTTAGGGTAAAACGTGAAGGAAAACGCTTAACATCAAAAAGTGGTTTTATTTTTCAGAGTTTCAAAGAATATGTAAAAGTTAATCGGTAAAGGAAAGATGAAATATCCAAAAATATTTAGATTTCGAGAATCGCAGTTTTTACAACTGTCGGACGAATCCCGAAAGATGGAACCACGAAGCTTCTAGGAGAAGCTTCATGAATAGTAAGGAGGTTAGTTAAGGAGGTGGGAATAGTAACCTTTTGGGCGAAATGACTATTTTACCCCTAGCTTTGGTTTTCTATAAAAGAGAACCTTAAATCATTTGTTGGTGATTTTGAAAATCTCCAACACTTAAGAGAGAGAGAGAGAGAGAGATAGAGAGACTTCAGATGGAAAGGAAAAGGAGGAGGAAAAGATTGTTCGTGTGCAAACTTTATCCAACGGAAGAAGATTAAAGAAGAAAGGTATTAAAACCTAACTTCTAAGTTAATTTTTCTTTAAGTTTTCTATGTTAAAAACATAGCTTAATGAGAATAGAAGTAAAAGATGTTAAGAATGATTTTCATATGGTTGAAATCATGAGAAAAAGAAGAAATAGGAATTAGAAGTTTAGTTTATAAATTTCTTAAGGAAGTATAAGTTTTGTAATGAATTTGAATGATCCGAATGAATCATATTAACGATTCAGTGGAATTAGTAAGGAATGGTGTTTTATAACATCAAATTCAGAAAAAGTGAAATCGTAATCAAAATATCGATTAAATGGAGAATGAATGAAGAACACGAAAAATAGGAAGAACGTTGTTGATGGACAAATTTAAAACCATCGTAATATAATTTTTTGTTGATGGACAAGTTTAAAACCATCACATATAAGTTAGATGCTTATTGCTTGGTTAGGAATGGTAGAAACGTTCATGAGGAACGGATTAAACTTAGCTATAACGAAGTTATGGAAAAAATTTGTAGAAGACAAATGAGGAGTAGAAAGTATGTAAATGAACCTGAAGGTGTACGGTTTCATAAGAATGTAAGAGAACGTAGAAAACGTGAGTTGTGGACTCGAGAACGAACGAGATTCAAGTTCGGATGACCGAATTATGGACGAACGAACGAAGAACGTTTGTAAGACCCCAACTTTTATAAATAAAGATTAATTTTTGTCGAAATATATTTTTGAATATTATGGTGTGGATTTGTTATATTATTATAGTTGTGGGTAATATTTACAAATTTTGCAAACTAAACAAGTGGTTATAAAATATTCGTTTGGTCGGGGAATATTCGTTTTAACAGGGAATATTCATACGATGGTAGAATCATTGGTGGACCCCACAACCAGAATTATTGTCAGAATTAGAAAATGATAGAATTATCTTTTTATAAAATAACGGCGAAAGTTATACCATTAAACTATTGAAATACCCGGTGGTAAAAGTACAAAAATACGCGTGGTTGCATAGTAGCACATGGTATTGATTATTGATGCTTACGAGAGAAGTCACTTCGTTATACTCAATTATTACTATAGTAATTGATGCATAGTATTTCATGTCATTTGATTCAGTTTTTGTCACAATATCATCTGCATAATATTTTATATTATTAAATCAATAATTGAGATGACAAAGTTATTCATATTATTATTTCATTATTGACGATGTCTAGAAAGTTTTATCGAGAAAAGGGGTTTGGTCACCTAATTGCGCGCCAATAGGGAGAAATCCTTATCGGAAAGCCCCCTCTTTTCTGGGAATGATCTGGTTGTTAAATATTATAAGTTATAATATTAATGAAGAATAATTGTTAAAAGATTAAAAATGTGTTGATTAAAGATAAGTGATTTGTGGTAATTATTTATTTAACTTTTGATATAAATAGAGGGGTTTGTTATAAGTTTGACTTATTATTTTCTGAGGAGATGTGCTAATTTTTCAGACCGTTGGTTGAAGTTATAATAGTAAATCAATATGGATCATTAGTTTAAAGTAAATTCGTATGGACCGTTTCTTTACGTTTTAATAATAAATCAATATGGACCGTCCGTTTAAAAGTAAATTAATCTGGGTCGTTCATGAATTAGTTATTATTCAGTCCTTTTTACTATAAATAGAAGCTCATTCTTCTTTCATTCTCACCAATTCATTAAGACTCACAAGAGCAATTATAGATAGAGAAGCTATAAAGAGAGAAGCTATAGAGAGAAAGAAGAAGAGAAATTTGATATCTCACTATTCCAATATCCATTCTTCTTCTGAGGTAAGGGGTATTATTTATTTCATATTCTGGAGAGATATTATTTTTCGTATACTTGACACAACACCACAGTTCAGAAAATTCAAGACTCCTGTTGAGCCATTAAAGATTGTTGGAGAGTCATCAGTTAAATTAAATCCATCTCTTGAGATGCCTCCAGAACTTGAGTTGAAACCACTTCCAGACCATTTGAGGTATGCATTTTTAAATGATAATTCCAAATTACATGTGATTATTTCTTCTACACTAACATCTTGCCAAGAAGAAAAGATGCTAAGACTTTTGAGAGAGTTTAAATCAACAATTGGATGGACTATAACAGATATCAAAGGGATTAACCCATCATTTTGTATGCACAAGATCCTACTAGAAGATGAGAGTAAGCCTTCAGTGGAGCAACAGTGGAGACTTAATCCAATTATAAAGGAAATGGTCAAGAAGGAAGTTTTGAAATGGCTGAACACGAGAATTATATATCCGATCTTAGACAGCTCGTGGGTGAGCTCAGTACAGTGTGTGCTAAAAAAGGGGGAATAAATGTAGTCTTCAACAAGAACAATGAACTGATACCGACCAAAACAGTGACAGGGTGGAGAGTCTGCATGGACTATCACAAACTTAACAAAGCTACAAGGACGGATCACTTCCCACTGCCGTTTATTGATCAGATGTTGGACAGACTAGCAGGTCATGAATTTTATTGCCTTCTGCATGGGTATTCAGGCTACAATCAGATTGTGATAGGTCTAGAAGACCAGGAAAACACAACTTTCACATGTCCATATAGAACATTTTCTTTCAAAAGGATGTCTTTCGGGTTATACAATGCCTCAGCCACTTTTTAGAGGTGTATGATGATAATCATTTTGGATATGGTGGAGAAAAATGTGGAAGTATTGATGGATGACTTCTCGGTATTTGGCGATTCTTTTGATTTGTGTCTGGAAAATCTAGTGATGGTATTGAAAAGATGTGTTGAAATGAATTTGGTTTTGAACTGGGAAAAGTGCCATTTTATTGTATAAGAAGGTATAATTTTAGGTCATAAGGCGTCGAAGAAAGGATTAGAGGTGGACACGGCTATATTAGAGACCATTGAGAATTTGCCTCCACCAACTTTTGTAAAAGGTGTTTGCAGTTATTTAGGGCATGCAGGCTTCTACAGGAGATTTATTAAAGACTTCTCCATGATCACAAAGCCACTCTGTAGCTTATTGGAGAAGGATGCACAGTTCAAGTTCAATGAAGATTGCCTATCTGCATTTGAGCATTTAAAGAGGAAGTTAACTACATCACAAAATTGGGACTTAAAATTTGAGTTGATGTGTAATGTCAGTGATTATGTTGTGGGGGCTATTTTGGGGCAACGAAGGGAAAAGATCTTTCATGTGATATACTATGCAAGCAAGACCCTTATTGATGCTTAGTTGAACTACACCACCACAGAGAAGGAACTATTAGTAGTTGTGTATGTTTTTGATAAGTTTCGAGCGTATCTGATTGGAACTAGGGTGATAGTGTACACAGATCATGCGAAAATTCGATACTTGGTGGCAAAGAAAGATGCAAAGCCTTGATTAATCAGGTGGATACTTATATTGCAAGAATTTGATTTAGAGATTAAGGACAGGAAAGGTACTGAGAATCAAGTGGCGGACCACGTATCTAGACTTGAAAATCGGGGAAGAGATGGAGTTGACAAGGTTATGATTAATGATTTGTAAGACCCCAAATTTTATGAATAAAGATGAATTTTCTATAATTATCATTGTTTGAATATTATGGAATGAATTTGATATAATGTTATAGTTGTGGGTAATAGTTATAATTTTTGCAAAGTACTCAAGTTGTTATATAATATTCGATTGGTCGCGAAATATTCGATTTAACAGGGAATATTCGTACGACGGTACAATCTTTGGTGGAGGACCCCACAACGAAATTATTGTTGAATTGAGAAAATGGCAAAAATATTTTATAAAAATAACGGCGGAAGTTTTATCGTTTACTATTGAAACACCCGGTATTAAAAGTACAGGAATACGCGTGGTTGCATAGTATCACACGGTATTGATTACTGATGCTTACGTGAGAAGTCACTCAATTTTGTTCAATTATTGCGTTAGTAATTGTTGCATGGTATCTCATGTTAATTGATTCAATTATTGTCGATATTTTATATATTATTAAATCAATAATTGAGACGACGAAGTTATTAATATTATTATTTGCAATACTAACGATGTCTATAAGTTCTGCCAAAGGGAGGTTTGGTCACCTAATTGCGCGCCAATAGGGAGAAATACTTATTAAAAAGCCTCCTCTTTCATGGGAACGACCTGGTCGATTAATAGTGTGAATTATAATAATGACGATGAAGTTTTGTTTTATTAGTATTATTAATGTAATAAAACAAAAAAAACTTTTTATATAAATAGATATTTTTATAAAATTATTCGTTTTATTAAACTATAAATAGAATATATTATATTCTATTATGCATAGTGTTTTGCATAGTAAAATCTTTTTATATACAATAGAATACTTTTATAAAGATATTTATTTTATTAGGCTATAAATAGAATATATTATATTTCATTATGCATAGTGCCTGCATAGTGTTTTACAAAGTAAAATCTTTTTAAATAAAATAAAATACTTTTATAAAGTTATTCGTTTTATTAGATTGTAAATAGAATATATTATATTTTATTTAAAAGATTTTGTTTTATTAGAATATTTTATAGTAAACCAATCTGGACCGTTCAAAAATTAGTTACTATTCATTCCATTCTCCTATAAATAGAAGCTCATTACTTCATTATTTCTTACGAATTTATTGAAACTCTAGAGAGAGAAACTATCGAGAGAAAGAAGAAAAGTATTCGGCTACTTCACTACTCCTATATCCAGTTTTTCTAAGGTAAGGGGTATTATTTCTTTCGTATTCATGAAGAGAACTTCTGTTATTCCATTTTTTTTATTTTGTTGGAATAACCTGTATACGCGGTCTACCCTATACTCGGTGAAATTCTTCTGTTATTACATTCTTTATCATTATGTTGGAATAACCTGTCTATGCGAAGTACCGCATATATGGTGAAATTATTCTGTTATTTCATTCTTTATTATTTTGTTGGAACATCCTGTCTATGCGTTTACGCATGACCTAGCTCCATTATTTATTATTCTGTTGGAACATCTTGTCGGTGCAAATTTCGCCTGACCTGGTTCCATTATTTATTATTCTATTGGAATATCATGTCTGTGCGTTTACGCAAGACTTGGTTCTGTTATTTATTATTCTATTGGAATAACTTGTCTGTATGGTCTATCACATGCCTGGTGATTTCTTTTGTCATTCCATTCTTTATTATACTCAGTTGATTAAAGTTTTGACTTATATACTCTATGAAATTAGTGCAATATCCTTGATGTTTGTGTTTCATCCAGTATCTTTTCATGGAAATATTCTTCTGAGAATTCTTGAATTTTACTCTACAAAGAAGCATCATGTTGACAATTTGGACGTTATTAGTTCCTGAATAAATTAATTCTTGAACTTGTTTTATTGAATTCTTATATCATTGTCATCATCCTCATGTTTATATTATATTGAAAGTCTTATGTGGCCTGTAGTGCATAGATGGACTTGGTATGATTATGACCAGGGATTAATTAGTATAATAATGACCGTAATATTACAAATGATGTGGTAAAAGTCCTCATTAGCCTGTAGTGCATTGATGGACAGTTGTTGGCATGATCATGACCATTGATGAATACACGAATATCCTTGGCTCGTAGTGCATGGATAATTTATGGTTGTGATACTAATGAATATCCTTGGCCGTAGTGCATGGATGATGTGGATTATTTATTAAGTTGAGTCCCAGCGATAAAAGTGATGAAAAACCTTTTAAATCATAAAAGATGGTAGATTTTAATCTCTACTCTACTCTTTTAATGGATTGCTTGTTCCGCTGCAGTTAAACTTGATGTTTGTTATTTTGTATCAGTTTAACACTGTTGAAGGCTAACGATAATTTATTCTGTATTATCTTAATCATAATATTTGTTACTTGGCTAGTTAAGATCACCCTTTTACTTTCATTGTTCTCTTCAGGAAATGAGAACGTAGCAGGGACTAGTCAGGGAACGGAGTGACGGTCCAAATAATAGCATTAGTAGTCCTCACTATTCTGTTAAATAGTGTGATAATAAATATAATGAGGACTCAATTGAGTGTGGATATTGTCTAGATGACAATATTTGTATTAAAACTCACAATATATGTTTTGTCATATTTTACACGACTATTGTACAATTAAGTTGTATTTGAATTTTGTACCATGTATTTGGCGACTCAAGATAGGTGATGTATACCTATTTTGGGGGCGTCACAGTTGGTATCAAAGCTTAGGGATATGATCCCTGGCTAAGATGTGAGACAAGAACTAGGAGTGGAGAGACGGAGAATTCCTTTACTAGTATGACCTACCTAAGTTTATTTAGTATTTAATTGGTCAGACATAGTATAGGGATAATATGTGATATGTTAATTAACCCTTGTTTTGTTGCATTATTTGAAAATGACATCCAAGAATGTTGAGAACATCAATGGAACACAGGAGACCGTTGAGTCTCTATATACCAGTAATCAGGATAATGTGCATCAGGAAGGCGACAATCCTCAGGTAAACAACATCATTGACCAGATGATTAACGATGGAATGTTCAGAGGCTTTATGCAATTCATGCAACATCAGGCAAGAGTGGCTCCTGTACAAAATGCAGGTGGAAACACTAGCAACTCTCGGACGATCACCGCTAAGCAGTTCAAGGAACTGGGACCACCAGAGTTTTTTGGAGAGCCAAAACCACTTAAGGCAGAGACGTGGATAAAGCAGATCTGCAACATATTTGATGTCTTGGGATGCTCCGAGGAGCAAAAGGTTCCCTTTGCCATCTTCATGTTGCGTGCAGAGGCAAATTACTGGTGGGAGTCTGTAAAACGTACTCAACCTGCTGCACTGAAGATGACTTGGGATAAGTTCCAAGAATTGTTCAATGACAAGTACTTTCCTGAATGTATTCGTCACATGAAAGAGGTAGAGTTCATCAAGCTGAAGCAAAACAACATGACCGTGTCGCAGTACGAAGCCAAGTTTGCTGAGTTGTCTCTGTTTACGTCCCATTTGGTTGATAATGAGGAGAGAATGACACGAATGTTTCTAAGAGGTTTGAAACCCAAGATATGTCAATATATTATCTCTCATAAACTGTGTTCATATTCAGATGTTGTTAATAGGGCTCAGTTATTAGAGCGCAATAATAAGTCAACCCAACCAAAAGAGAGCAGCCAGCAAAATGATAATACCAGTGATAACAGTCATCGAAGCAGTGACAATAAGCGTGGAGGGAATCAACATGCTAGAAATGGTAACCAGTTAGGTGGTAATCATGGCCAAAATAATAAGAATGGACATTTCAAGAAGAGGAGATTCAACAATGATGGAAAGATGTCAGCACCAACACCCGTTGTTAAGGAAGGAGAACGACCACCTATTATATGCTTCAAATACGGAGGGGGGGGGGGACACATCAGTTCAAACTACGCGATGCCTTCCAAAGCATGTTATAATTATGGAAGAGAAGGTCACCTAGCTTGATTTTGACATTTACCGAAGACAAGTTAAGCTAGGATGGAGGCACCAAAGGACGTCCAAAAAAATTCAAAGCCAGCAGTGCAAGGGAGAGCGTTTGTCGTAACCTCCCAGAAAGCAAGAAACCAGAACGAGGTCATCACTGGTAAGCTTATCATAAACTTTAGCGAAGTATATACCTTATTTGATATCGGTTCTACCCATTCTTTTATTTCTCCTGCTTGCGCTCAACGTTTAAATTTGACTCCGGAGAAATTGGACTTTGACTTATCTGTTGAAACTCCTTTGGGAGAAACCTTCATTACATCCATTGTTTATAAGTCTTGTTTGGTTCAAATCGGTACCCTCACATTACCTGCTGATCATATTTCATTGAAAATACTTGCATTTGACGTAATTCTAGGGATTGATTGGTTAACTACTCATCATACAAAAATTGATTATTTTTATAAGGTTGTTAGCTTTCATATTCCTAACCAACCTATTATGCTAATTCAAGCAACCAAACCATTAAAATCAATCACTATCATCTCAAGCCATAAAGCTATTCGTTTATTAAAAATGGATGTCAAGCTTTCTTAGCTCATGTCACGGATCTAAACAAAAATACGTCAGTTTTAAATGATATTTCTATTATTAATGATTTTCCCGACGTATTCCCTGAATAACTTCCTGGCCTACCCTCAGAGCGTGAAATTGAATTTTGTATCGACCTTGAACCCGGTACAAAGCCTATTTCCAAAGCCCCATATTAAATGGCTCCTATTGAACTTCAGGAGTTAAAGACCCAACTGCAGGAATTGTTAGACATCGGTTTCATTCGTCCTAGTACGTCTCCTTGGGGTGCTCCTGTTCTATTCGTGAAAAAGAAAGATTGAAGCTATTCAACGCTGGGAGCAACCTAAATCAGTGATCGAAGTACGTAGCTTTCTCAGCTTAGCTGGTTATTATCAGAGATTCGTAGAAGGGTTTTCTCAAATCGCTACTCCATTAACTCAGCTGACTCGGTAAGATACAAAATTTGGTTGGAACGAGGAATGTGAGAAAAGTGTTCAAGAACTCAAGAAGAGACTCATTTCAGCACCTGTTCTGACAATACAATCTGGTTCGGCGGGATTTGTTATCTATAGTGAAGCTTCAGGCAAAGGGTTAGGATGTGTTCTCATGAAACATGGGAAAGTCATAGCATATGCCTCTCGACAACTCAAAGAATATGAAAGGAATTATCCTACTCATGATCTAGAGTTTGCAGCTGTTGTCTTCGCACTTAAAATTTGGAGGCATTACTTGTATAGAGAAA
Organism: Panax japonicus; assembly: GCA_020205505.1. Taxonomy (NCBI): domain Eukaryota; kingdom Viridiplantae; phylum Streptophyta; class Magnoliopsida; order Apiales; family Araliaceae; genus Panax; species Panax japonicus. The sequence goes on along the minus strand of JAINUV010000735.1, from coordinate 87,596 downwards.
AAGTGGAGATCTTTATGGATCATAAAAGCCTCAAATATTTCTTCACTCAAAAGGAACTCAACATGCGACATCGACGTTGGCTTGAACTTTTGAAAGATTATGATCATACCATCCAATACCATCCTAGAAAAGCAAATGTGGTAGCTGACGCATTGAGTAGAAGATCATATGCGGGTACGAGTACGATATTGTCAACGTAGATGCCCATTTTGTATGACTTGCAAAGGATGGAGATAGAGATAAAGACTCCAGGGAGCCACATGATGATGGCGAATATACGAGTAGAATCGACTTTAATCGATAAAGTTGAAGCTACTCAAGCTACAGACCTGGAGCTGATGCATATGAGGAAGAAAGTACAAGAAGGTGCTATGCCGGAAGCAAGAATCGATTAAGAAGGAATACTTAGAGTCAACTCTAGACTTTTTGTTCCTAACGATCCTGAGTTAAAGTATAAAATCATGATGGCGGCGCACAACACACCATTTGCAATCCATCCTGGGAGTACCAAAATGTATCATGATCTTAGACATACATTTTGGTGGGGCAATATAAAGAGAGAGATAGCGCTATTTATCTCAAGGTGTTTAACTTGTGAACTAGTCAAGGCAGAGCATTAAGTTCCAAAACGATCATTGCAACCACTTGAAATTCTAGAATGGAAGTGGGAGCACATTACCATGGATTTCGTTACTGGTCTTCCCAAGGATTCTTAAGCCATAAATGCAATTTGGGTCATTGTTGATAGATTGACCAAGTCTGCTCATTTCTTACCAATACGAGAAACTTATACACTTGAACGTCTTAATCGTATGTACATAAACGAGATTGTAAGACTGCATGGTATGCCAATATCCATAGTTTCTGATCGAGACCCAATATTCACTTCACAATTTTGGGTTACTTTACAAAAAGATATGGGCACGGATTTATGATTTAGTTAGGCATATCATCCTCAAACGGACGGACAATCAAAGAGGACTACTAAAACTCTTGAAGATTTATTAAAACTCTGTGTCCTTGACTTCAAGGGAAGTTGGGACAAGTTCTTACCATTGGTGGAGTTTTCTTACAATAACATTTATCAAAAAAGTATTGGCATGGCTCCATTCGAGGCGTTGTACGAAAGAAAGTGTCATTCTCCAGTATGCTGGAATGAGGTGGGTGAAGCAACGTTGTTGGGATCAGAGTTGGTACGTATGACTACGGAAAAGATTCAAATGATTCGACAATGTATAAAAATCTCACAAGACCGATAAAAGAGTTATGCTGATCTTCATCGAAAGGACGTGGAATTTGATATTGGAGATCATGTATTGTTACGTGTTGCTCCATGGAAATGAGTTACGAGATTTGGAAAGCGAGGAAAGCTCAATCCTCGATTCATTGGCCCATTTTTAATCCTCGATCGAGTAGGGACTATAGCCTATAGACTCGCTTTACCGCCAAGTATGTCTCGTGTTCATAAAATTTTTTATATATCCATATTACGTAAATATATGAAAGACCCGAACCACATTATTGAGTTAGAACTTGACAAAATAGCGGAAGATTTAACGTATGAAGAGGTTCCTGTTCAAATATTGGATAAGAATGAACATATTCTACGCTCCAAGGTTATACCTCAAGTCAAAGTTTTATCGAGGAACCACGATATTGAGGAAATGACCTGGGAGTTAAAATCTAAAATGAAATATAGATATCCTTACCTCTTCGACATACCAGGCACGTACCCTAATTTCGAGGGTGAAATTTCATAAGAAAGGGTGATTTAAGACCCCAACTTTTATGTATAAAGATGAATTTTCTATAATTATCATTTTTTGAATATTATGGAATGAATTTGATATAATTTTATAGTTGTGGGTAATAGTTATAATTTTTGCAAAGTACGCAAGTTGTTATATAATATTTTATTGGTCGGGGAATATTCGTTTTAACAGGGAATATTCGTACAACGGTACAATCATTGGTGGACCTCACAACGGAATTATTGTCGGAATTAGAAAACGACAAAAATATTTTATGAAAATAACGGCGAAAGTTTTGTCGTTAACTGTTGAAACACCCAGTGTTAAAAGTACAGGAATACGCATGGTTGCATAGTAGCACACTGTATTGATTATTGATGCTTACGTGAGAAGTCACTCAGTTTTGTTCAATTATTACTTCAGTAATTGTTGCATAGTATCTCACGTTAATTGATTCAATTATTGTCGATATTTTAAATATTATTAAAACAATAATTGAGACGACGAAGTTATTAATATTATTATTTGCAATACTAACGATATCTAGAAGTTCTGCCAAATGGAGGTTTGGTCACCTAATTGCGCGCCAATAGGGAGAAATCCTTATTGGAAAGCCCCCTCTTTCCCGGAAATGACCTAGTCGATTAATAATGTGAATTATAATAATGATGATGAAGTTTTGTTTTATTAGTATTATTAATGTAATAAAACAGAAAATCTTTTTATATAAAACAGAATACTTTTATAAAGTTATTTGTTTTATTAGACATTAATTAAAATATATTATATTTTATTATGCACAGTGTTTGCATAGTGCCTGCATAGTATTTTGCATAGTAAATTTTTTTATATAAAACATAATACTTTTATAAAGTTATTTATTTTATTAGACAATAATTAGAATATAATATATTTTATTATGCATAGTATTTGCATAGTACATGCATAGTGTTTGCATAGTAAAATCTTTTTATATAAAATAGAAAACTTTTATATAGTTATTCGTTTTATTAGATTATAAATATAATATATTATATTTTATTTAAAAGATTTTGTTTTATTAGAATATTTTATTAATACTGCGTAATAAATCAACATGGACCGTCCGTTTAAAAGTAAATCAATCTAGACCGTTCATGAATTAGTTATTATTCAGTCCATTCTCCTATAAATAGAAGCTCATTCCTTCATTATTTCTTAAGAATTCATTAAAACTCTAAAGAGAGAAATTATAGAGAGAAAGAAGAATAGAAGTCTGCTACCTCACTTTACCGATATCCAGTTTCAGTTTCTTCTAAGGTAAGGGATATTATTTGTTGTACTCGTAAGGGTATTATTTCTTTCGTATTCATTAAGAGAACTTCTGTTATTCCATTTTTTTATTCTGTTGGAATAACTTGTATACGCGGTTTACCCTATACTTGGTGAAATTCTTCTGTTATTCCATTATTTATCATTATGTTGGAATAACCTGTCTATGTGAAGTACCGGATACATGGTGAAATTCTTCTGTTATTCCATTCTATATCATTATGTTGGAATAACCTGTCTATGCGAGAACCGCATACATGGTGAAATTCTTTTATTATTCCATTCTTTATTATTCTGTTGGAATATCTTGTCTGTGCATTTACGCATGACCTGGTTCTGTTATTTATTAGTCTGTTGGAATAACCTGTCTGTGCGGTCTATCGCATGCCTGGTGATTTCTTTTGTTATTCCATTCTTTATTATACTCAGTTGGTTAAAGTTTTGACTTCTATACTCCATGAACCTAGTGGAATATCCTTGATATTTGCGCTTCATCCAGTATCTTTTCATGGAAATATTCTTCTGAGCATTCTTGAATTTTACTCTACAAAGAAGTATTATGTTGATAAATTGGACGTTATTAGTTCCAGGATAAATTAAATCTTGAACTTATTTTATTGAATTATTATATCATTGTCATCATCCTCATGTTTATATTATGTTGAAAGTCATCTATGGTCTGTAGTGTATAGATGGACTTGGTATGATTATGACCAGGGATTAATCGGTATTGTTGATCGATTTCGCAATCAATGAATACGTGCAAGTATACACGGTCAACAAGTAATAAAGTGAAAGTAAAGTATCGTTCCCACGAGGAATTATTTAATAAAAATCACCAAGTACTAATTCTTAACCAAACTAATTTTATTTAAACAATCTCAAATTATGTTTTTTCTAATTAAGAAAACTAAATTAACCAATTAAAACTATGTTACTTTATAAATGAATTCAAATAAATAAATATTAAGACTTCAATATCCCAATTTATGAATTATAAATCAATTATCCAATTATCACAATTATTATGCCTACTGAATTGTTAACAGGAATTCTCAAATGCCAAAAGTCCTTTTCCAAGTGATCAATTGTCTTCTATTTAATCCAGATTAATCTTGCTATATTCCTATGCAAAACAATTAAATTAAACTCCTTCAATTCCAATTCCTTATGTGTTACATGCGGTGAACAGATATTTCCATTCAATTCACAAACCTAATTATTCACTGTGCAAATAACTAAGTCACATGATATCATGCCCAGTTCTAACCCTAGAATTCCTCTTCAAATTCCTTCTAGAGTAACAAAGTAATTACTGATCAGATAATTAAGCAATATGCACAAGACAAGATAAACAACTCACTTTAACATAAATAATTAGAATATAATGAATAACTAATTCATAGCCATAAAAAGTTCAATTGAAATCTTAAAAAAAAAAAAAAGTTAGTTCATAATTAATGAATGGAAACCAAGAATCCACAATTGAATAGACATTAAAAGATAATAGTAAGATGAGAGAAGAGAATAACTAATAAGAACTAGGGTTATGTTCTAATCTAATGGAGTGTATCTCTAATCTAATCTATGTAATTTCCAAGCTAAGCTATGTAATCTCCAAGCTAAGCTATGTAATCTCCATTTATTTTATGCCTTACATCATGTATTTATAGGTTACAAGTCTAATTTTTAGCTTAGGAACAAACCCAATCCTATTTGGAGTCAAAAAAGTGTCAAAATTCGCCCAAAACGCATCCAGGCCCGCACCAAACCCTTCCCCAGCGCCCCAGTGCTGGGCAAGGCACTGGGATTCTGCCCCCCAGCGCCCCGGCGCTGGAAATGAACTACAAATGGGCGCCCCGGCGCTGGCCCAAAAGTTGACATTTTCTGCTCCGACGTCCTTTGGGAAAATGGCCATAACATCTTCGTCCAAACTCCGATTTAGATGATTCAAGATGTTCTGGAAAGAGGAGAAGTAGATCTACAACTTTCATTCTTGAAGTTTTTCAAAATAATGTCTGGAGCTATAGTCAAATTGGCTCTGAAGTGACTGTTGTGTAAATGACAAGCCGAAAACGCCAATCTAGCTACCTCGAACGTCGATCCATGCAACTTTTGTCCCAAATCCTACAAAACAATATAAAACATGCTTGAATAGACACAAACACATAAAAAATCCTAAAAGACTTGAGAACAACAATAAATTAAGCCCGAATGTAGCCAATTCATGTGTATAAAACTCACTCATCAAATACTCCCAAACTTAAAACTTTGCTTGTCCTCAAGCAAAAACACCAAAATGTTATGCAATGCAATGTAATAAAACTTATCTATATGCCTACGAATCCAACAGTAATGATAGAAACAAGTCTATTCAACCGGCCTTAGAGAAATCAAGTAAACATGATAATACATCATATTAAAACAAATCAGTAATTTCCCAATCAATCATCAAATCTTAGATTGTTATCACTGATATAGTGCGTGTGTGCTCTACAACAATGTTAACTGGTATAAAATCAAATTTAAGACATAATAGATATCTTCGAAGGCATCATACAGTGAAAACTCACAAAATTCACGAACAAGCTAGATCCAACTAAAGTCAAACATCCACCAAGTTCAAGAGTCCAATCTGGGATACTTATGCTTTACTTTTCATTACGGGGGCTTTTTGCTCTTTTCCCGTTTTATTGTTTTTTTTAACCAAGACTGTGCAATGTCTCATTCCATTAGGCTAACAGTGTCACCCCTTAGCGAGCTTTCTCATTGGCCCGTAATCTTTGACAAGGTGAGAAGTAAAATGATTAAATCACATGCCAATTTTGCTCCATGATGTGTCGGGTTCATGTACCCATATTATCTCAATTTTTGATTTATTTTTAATGCCAAATTTTTGCTTAATCAAATGACCAAAAAGTCCTTCCCAATTGGGCTAAGTTTGGGCCACTTGATTTAAGGGTTCTTTACATAAGTATACAACAAAAAAAGTAATTACAAGAATAGTGCATCAACCAAATAATTATAAAAGGAGTGTAAATATTATAAAAATAGTACAATTCACATTAATAAAGAAACCTAAAATCAAGGAAAATAAACTTCTATAATTAATAATTCAAATTCAAATTCAAAGATTTGGGATCTAACAATAAAAATAAATTCAAATTCAAAATAATAACAGTCACAACTATTTTCCAAAACCAAAAAACTACAACTATTTTGTAACAAAAGTGGACATCCATTATCAATTTCCCTCTCTTCCTCTTCTAGTACCTTCTCTGCTCCGACCTCATTTCTCTACTACAACCATGACCACGTGTATACCAAGGTAACCAATAAAAAATAGAACACTGCATAAGGAAGAGAGAGATAAGAGACTGATGTAAAATATAATATTGATAACCAAACTTTCGTACCAAGGTAACCAAACATTTATATCAAGGTAACCAAACCTTTATACCAAGGTAACCAAATCTACCTTCACACATGCATTATGAATTTGTTACCTTGGTCTAAAATTTTGACAACCAATTTCATGAAGGTTAATAAAAAATAGGACATGCATAGAAAAGAGAGAGATAAGAAAGTGATGTGTAATGTAATATTGATAATCAACCCTTCGTACCAAGGTAACTAAAAATTTATACCATGGTAACCAAACCTTTATACCAAGGTAACATTTTTTTAATGAATATTTGGTTACCCATAAAAACTAAAATGGTTACTTTTGTATGAAGGTTTGGCTACCAACTGTACAATATTCAAAATAATTTTATTTTTAAAAGGTTATTATGAATATATTACAGTTGGTAGCCAAACGTTCGTACAAAGGTAACAATTTTAATTTTTGTGGGTAACCAAATATTCATAAAAAAAATAACGAAGCCATAAAATTACAATAGAAAACATAACATGTCAAGCCCTTACCTGGGCACAACTCTAATCAATGTTCTAAAAGAGGCGGCGTGAATTCGATGGAATCATTTTAAAGCTGGTGAATGTGATCATAGCGGTTGGGGTAGTCCTGAGCAGGTTGGTGGCACAACCACGATAAAAACCAGTGATGCCTTGTTCTTGAAGCCTTGAATGCACGAGTATTTGCAGAGGGCTTCGATCGAAGTAGACGACGAGTATTTGCAGAGGGCTTCGATCGGAGAAGACGACGAGTATTTGCAGTATATACGCCAGTCAATTCGTGTTTCATATATACGCCACTTTAGTTTGTTTTAATATGTAGATATATTAATTACTTAATTGAATACTAATTTCATAAATTAAGGAATCCTAATTGATTACTAATTCCTTAAATTAAGGAATCCTAAATGCACTAGAATTGTAAATAAATATGGAAGTGTATTACTTGCGTAAAAATTTTATAAGGGTACTTTTGTTGTAATTATTTTTAAAAATGTAATAGAATATGTAAATCTTCCATAATTTAATTGTTTGGGCTCTCTAATTAATTTTCTTGGGCCAAGTAAATTACCATGGTCCATTTAATTTGGGTTTCTAATCCACTCATTTTTGATTTTAACTAAGTACTTACATAGATTTAATTAAATAACCTAATTAGGTTTTCATTAATTAGGTTAATATAAATAATTAGTTGAGATTTATAAAATAAATCTCTTAGGGTTAGTTTACTAGTATAACACTTAAATACTTGCATTTCTCAATAATTATACCCATTTGGTTATTTAATTCTTATACCTAATGTGTATGTTAGGTTATGTAACTTTCTTTTTAATTCTCTTTGTATAATTAATATATATATATATATATATATATATATATATATATATATATATATATATATATATATATATATATATATTTATATTATATATATTTATTTAGTCATTTACATCTCCCAAAAATGTCATAACATATTTATCATTATTGATAAATATTTATTATACTCATTTAATCACATATTTATTTAATATATGTCACAAAGTATTCAATACATTGGTAAATAATCTAATATTCTTATTTCATGGCTTTTCTTGTTGTTCCATTAATTTATTAACTCAATTAGCTCTAATTGACTCGATGAATTATTATACATCTTTATCCACTTAAAGATTATAAATCTTTTTATTTTATCATTCAAGGTTAACATTCAAGTTATTTTAATTCTCAACATAACTTATCTTACTCTTAAATTAATTAAGTATTCATTTTAGTTAACTTAGAATAAATAAATTAACTATCTTGCTTAATTCACATATTCAATTATATGCTCCAAGTAATTTCTAATAAATAAAAAAATTATTCAAAAAAATTTACATATATAATCATATAAAATTATCGGTTCTTACAATAATCACAAATCTCCGCTATACTAATAGGTTGTGCTGCTAAAGCATCGACCTTCCTCGAAAGTGTCTCCATCTGTGCTGATAACTCATCGAATTCATATATCCATGTCTCGTTTGGCTGAGTCATTCTCGTATAAAGTCATTGATAATTATAGTTAGCCATGATGTACCTCGTAAAGAAAAAAAAATTTAAAAACATTTAAATAAACTAAATTGATAAAAACTACTAACGAAATAATTATTAGAACCATTCCCCTGCAACGGCGCCAAAAACTTGTATTCCAATTTATATAATGACAAATATGCGCAAGTGCACACGGTCAATCAAGTAATAAAATGATAAGAAAGGTTGTCGAACCCACATAGAATAGTTGCTAATTAATATTCTAATTATCAAGTTTCTACTAATTTAACCCACTTAAATAGTCACTCCAGTTGATAAATTAAAATTTGATTAAAATAAAATAATTAAGAACTAATTAAACTGACAAAGAATGATTACTAGATGATTAAGACATATGAATACAATTTGTAACATTCCAGAATTTTAATTATAGTATTAAATATTTATTGAGTTATATAAATATTTAATGGATGTGTTTATCATTGAATAATTATTTGTTTAATTGATTTGATTTTATTTGGTTACTTATTTGTTAAATAAATAATTAATGAGTTAAGAAAATTATTATTATGTCGATATTTCAATTTGATGGTTAATTATTTGTATTGAGTTATGTGATTAAATGGTGTATTTAATTAATTGTTATTTGAATTAATTAAATTAAATATGGAAGCTTGATTTAATAAAGTGCGACAAATAACTATAGTATAAGGATTTATTAATAATAAATTAAAGTTGTTTTAATCTAGTTTTACCCAAACAATGCTTAAGGATATAAACTCTTAAATTATTTTCCAAACAAAGCCTTATGGCTCTTGGATTTTCTCTTTTTAATTATGAATTTTATAATAATATATAAAATAAATAAAAAAATAAAATAAAATAATATATATTATAACTGATAACTTATTATTCTAATTATTATAACGTCGGTTTCAGACGTTTAGGTGTGTGCGTTGGGTTAAGTTTTATTATACGTAAAAATCATTTGGCCTAAGTCTACTAAGGAAGAAGTGGAGAAAAGTTACAGAGAATAGAAAGAGTTGAGAGGAAACTTGTGAATCTTCACAACAATTCCAGCGATTAGCAACGGTTGTCTGTGTAATTGAAGGTATGTTCACAACCTTAGTGTTATATATATGTGTATATACGTGTATATGTATTTCACAGCAAGAATTTTCTTATGTTCTGTAAAGTCAATTGTTGAATTATGGACATATATAGTTGATAATTGTGGTTATACATGTTTATAATGCTTAAGATTATGTTTAAACAATAATTGAATGCTAATTTCGGTTTATAGTAGGAAGAAATAATAACAGTGTTTGTGTTCTTCATATGGCTTGAGTAATTGTCAATTTTAGTGGCCAATTCGTATGTGAAATTGTAAAATTGACGCTTGTATATGGTAGTTCCTTAAGAAACGAGCATAATATAATTTGGATGGAGTGATTTGGTCAAGTAATGAATTCAAAGTGATGAATTTTGTAAAGGATGTCAAGAAAATTGAGTTTTTCATCAAAACATGAAAATTGAGAAATTAAAATAGTTTTAGTTTATGTTAAATTGTGCTAAATGGTTGAATATGTTAGCAATTATGTTTAGGATAGTTGTATATTTATTTTACATGTTATTATCACTATTTAATGGGTGAAATTTGTGTTTGTTGGGCTTAAGTCGACAATTGTTCATTAGCATTCTCTGCGTCTGTCTGAGCACCAGCGCAGCTGCGCCGGTGCCAAGGCAAAAAACGGCTCAGCTGCGTCGGTCCCAGGCCTTTGTATGGAGCAGCTGCGTCATACCCTGGTTTGAGATTCTGACTTCTGCTGCTGCTGCAGACTTGGGAAAGTATCATAACATGGTCTAGAATTATGTTAGCATGTTAAATGTGTAATGTTAAGGATAACATAACATAGTGAATTATGGTTAGTAAGTTCAAAGTTGCAAAAATGATTAGTAAGTAATGAACATGGCATATTAGACTTAGTGAGCATGATGATTAGTAAATAAGTGTTGTGAAGGTTAACACTTGGAATTTCTGACATTTATATAGTAGCATAAGACTTGTATTAAATTAACAAGTTTAGCTATAAATGGGTGTTATTTTGGAAGTGGATGTTAGCATGTCTAATAGATATTGTGATTGCACTAAATATGTAGGATATTGGAGTACGTGAGTTATAATTGTGTAGCTTACGCAAGTGGCAAGTTCCTTAACCTTTGATACTTTATTATTCAACAGGGTTGCTTTCCATTGTTTTGTTATCTATCTCTAATCTCTTGTTTAACGATTTATTGTCATGCAAGTTCTTTAACCCTCATTTATTGTTGAGCAAGTTAGTTAATCTTTGTCTCTATATTCCAATCGAGATTACCTTGGTTATTCAAAGTCTGTAATTTTATTGTAAGAAGTGTGTTTATTTAGCCACTAATAAATGTTGTTTGATCTTCGTTCTTTAATATCATTGTACTATCTTACATTATTGTACCGAACTCTAAGTTGCTTAGAGATTCTTTACCAATACAACTAATCCTTAGTTGATGAATGTTCTAAACTCTAAATTACCCTTTAAGTCAACCTAAACCAAACTTCCTTTGGTTTATTTATATACCCACACACCTTTGAAAGCATGTTCTCCATGATAACATTTATTCAATTTAGAAATTGTTAATACTCTAACTCTTATTGATTCATCGACATACTTTGTTTATGAAGATATTGTAATCAAACCCTTGAATAGTCATTGGTTCCTATCTGATTCAACCAGTACTTGGTTGATAATCGTTCTAAAAATCTAGACTTCCTTTGAAGTTAATTCCCAACCAAACTTCCTTTGGTTCAGAACCTGATAATCTAAGCTGAGATGAACAACCCTATATCAGGGGATTATTTTAAAGCTATGCAATAGCGTTAAAATGTTTGTGAAATACATAGTACAAAGGGATGATCACCTGGAGTACGGAATGGTGGTCCATATAGTCGTTTAGACTGTTAAAGGTTACAGTAGAAACACCTGTGAACCTAGGACATAGATGATGATTATAGTCTTTTAGATTGTTAAAGGTTAAAGTAGAAATACTTGAAAACCTAGAATAGAGTTCGTGGTCTTGTGACCCTCAGTGTATTTTTTGATGTTGTTATCTATTGTTAACTTAAACATTCATTATTCCTTTGAACTCATAGCTGTTAAATTAAAGTTTCTTGTTCTGGTAAAAATAGTTTACCATTGAAAGCTCAGTTAATTGTCATTCATAAAACGTTATTGTATATTATCCTTCTTGTGGGAAATTGTTTGTTCACTCTTGCACAAAATAATACAGATGAGGTTACGAAGTTTGAAGAGCTTTCTACAAGTAAGGGCAAGAACAAAGTGCTTGATTAGACGACAACGTTTAATTTATATTTTATTTATGAAGCTTATGTAATAGATTTTTTTATTATCATGTTTTAATTTTCCGCTTATGATTGTAATAAAGGTTAGATGACCTGGGATTTATTTTAAATGATGTAACCCTTTAATGGGAGATTGATTGTTTAAGCTTTTGAGTTTAATTATATCCTTTGTTTATGGGTAGTTAGTTATGATTTAATTGGACAGTGAACACCAAATTTGTGGGATTGAAGTGCCCGGATTTGGGGGTGTAACAAAATTTTTCCAATTGATATGCAATAATCGCTTTATCTTATTCTCACTTAATTAATCCAATGAATTGCTAACTAGGATTGCTTATCAATTTACTAACATCTTTCAATAATTAATAAAAAGACATTTTCAGTTATTTTGCTACTTCCGTGCAAGACACTTAAAACAGATTCATTAGGCACAAACTCGTAACAAAGTTACTCATGGCATACAAGTACTTTCGTCACATACACTGTTATGTTATCCTTAAGAAGAATCAATAAATTCATACATTATTATATTCAAATCTAATCTAAGATTTCCTCTTTTAATTCCTTCAAAGATATCAGATTAATTGTTGGCCAAATATTTATTTAATCAAGCACAAAATATAATAATCAACTCAATAAGATCAATAAGTGGAAATAAATATAATTGAATTATTACATCATAAAAGGTTCCATTTTACCCCTAATTGGGAAATTAGTTCATCATCATAATTAAAAATAGCAGATAATAATTAACATCTTTAGTACAGAAATTAAATAAAGATGAAGAAGGAAACTCTATCAAGAATCTCCCATCTCTGTTCTTCAATATTCGCCTCGTTGTGTTCTCCAATTGATCTCCAAGTCTTCGAATGTGGCTCTCAATGAGTTGCAGTCAGAAGTTATCTAAAACTAAGTAAACAACTAATACTTATAGTCCTATCAAAACCCTATTGCATAAGAGAAGTCCAAATCCATAGTTGAGTCAACTTTTAATCATTAAGGAACAAATCAACACAAAATCCATCAGACTAGTGCGCCCGGCTCCTCCACTAAGCGGCGCGCCCGTACTACATATACAGTGTTCAATCCTAGCATAGCGCGGCCCACACCAATTCCATTGCAATTGAAGTGCGCCCCACGCCGATTATGCAGAACGCCCAATATGATCGTCTTTTTAGAAACTTTAACCATCCATGCTCCATTCCTGTAAATCACTATAAACACCACCAAAAATTACATGTAACACTCAAAAATGCATAATATATCAAGCTAAAAGCAATCACTTCATAGGTTTTCAACCTACTCATCAATAGTCATGATACATTATTTATAAGGAATCACTCATGATGTAGAATAAATATTTTTTATTTATATTTGAATTAAAGGAGTTTAATTCATTATAAATACTATTAAAATTGTTCTAATTTATTTATTCTACTACTAGCTTAATGTTGAACTTAGAGGGTCACACCACAAAAAGGAGAAATATGATTTTAGAATTAATTGAATTAATAATAATAAATTAAGTATATTTAATTTATTAGTGGGATAAATTAAATAGCTTAAGATTTACAATCAAGTATTTGGAGAAATACTAATATTATAAATTAATAAGATTTGTCATCTTATTATTTTTATTATTATTAAATTGACTAAATAATAATAATATAGTATTTGGAGAAATACTAATATTTATAATTAAGTATTTGGAGAAATACTATATTATAAATTAATAAGAGGAGACTTATTATTATTATTATTTTATTTAGTTCCTAATTAAATTGGGAATTAAATGAAACCCTAATTTCTAAAAGGTTTAGGATTAGAGTTAGTCTTTAAGTAAGAGGAGTCCTATTATAGGAAAGACTAAAGCTTATGCATCTTGCTTCTCTCTTGCAAGTATTCTCAAAACCCTAAGTTGTTAGAGTAGTAATAATTAGGATTAGCCATCCAAGACCTAGTCGCGTCTAAAAATCAATTCTTCAGTCTACGACTCTTGGAAGATACCTCTTGGGCGTTGCATAAACTTTGTGACGAACGTGTGATCCGGAGATTGGATAGATCATAAAGGATGGAGGATTGGAATTTAAATTTTTCATCAACTGTTGACACGCTTCAAAGGTATATCTTTATCCTTCCTCAATTAATGAGTTTACAAAAGGCTACACAATGGGTTTGTTGAAAAATTTTAAATTGCTATTTTGCATGTTTCCACGGTTATTACAGTTAGAATGTATGCTTTGATTCATTTTAGCAATCCTACAGAAACATGAAGGAGTCGAATAAACTAAACATGGATGCACATAATAAATTGCAAGAACAAAATCCTAAGGTATGGAGCTAGGCCTTTTTAAGATTATATGCAAATCATATGTAGTTGAGAACATCTTAAAATGCTTTAATGCATAGATTGCGAAAGTAAGATGAATGAATTGCATTGATATGTTAGGATAGATAAAAAGCCAGATTATGATTAGGATCCACACTAAAAGGGATGCAATGTTGAAGTCAGATGATATTGTATGTCCTAAGATTAGAAAAAAAAATAATCAAGCTATTAAATATTCTGGTTATTGTGATCCAATGTGGGGTGGAGGGAATGCGTTACAAATTAAAATGAGAGGAGAACATAAATTGTTAACATTGATACGAAGACACGTGCATACAAAAAATGAGATTTAATAGGAATTCCACGTGTTCATGCCATTTTTGCTATCACCTGAAACTTACATTGCTCATTGGTATAAGAAGGAAACATATTTAAAAGCATACACACACATGTTAGAGGTTATAAGGAGTTTTTGGGATGAAACAACATATGCTAAGATGCTGCCCACGCCAATATTTAAGAAATTAAAGGGAAGACCTAAGAAATTGAGAAGAAAAATAGGAGAATCCAAACAATCTACAAAGATTACAAGGAAGGGAAGAAAAATGCCTTGATCAAAATGTAGACAAGAAGGGCACAAGAAGAGTAACTATCTTAAAAATGACAATTCAGGAACACAATAAAGTCAAGTCCAAACAAAGCAACCTCAGTTTAAGCAATGCAAGTATGATAATTTTTATATTTTTATTTAGCACTTTTAATGTTTATATTTTGATTAACAAACTCTGTGTTTCTCTGTTTCAGCCACACAAGCAGATGAAAAGGAAGGGGCCTATATCAACTAGTCTAAAAAGGAAACAAACGAATGAGAGGGAAAAATCAAATTCAAATAAGGTATATAATATCAATGATTTACAACTAATTTATATTATTGATACTTAAATGATAAATGATTTACATTGTAAATGAGCATCTAAGAAGCAATAATATAGACAAAAGCTACCAGTTAAGAGGATTAAAAATCCATATGAAGTACTAGAAGGATTTGATGTTTATGTGAGTCCTGAAGGAGAAATAATAAATAATATGAATAGAAACAACTTTGACTTTGTTTTTGAAAGTTGACCCTTTTTAATGACTTATTATTTAACTTATTTGGATGGTCATGTGAAACCCTAGCTTTGTACTTTTCATATTTAGATGCCTACTCTACTAGAACCCAGAAATCAAGATGGATTGACTAATAACACACCTCCTGCTACAAGAATCTATAACACCCCACAACCATCAACATCAAGCACCACTCAACTAACTTCAAGAACAACTTAAGTAATAACTCCAGCAACAAGAAATACTAGATTAAGGAATATGAGAGGCCAAATTGGAAGCAAGTAGTCATTTATACATATCTATGACTTTTGTTTAATGTCTTTTGTGTAATGATTATAATTTTGTGATGACTAATAAGTACTTATTTAAGACGTCTTTTGATTAATGTTTGCAGTAGTTTATTACTTAGTTCAAGATGGTTGGATTGCTTATTTAGTCATAATGGTTATAATCAATAGTGTGTTATTTTCTTATTACGTAATGTTATTGCCTTATTAAGGATTATCATGGGATGTTATTTGTTTTGGGTTGACATATTGACAATAGTTGTCTGTTTTTCATTGTTATGGTTGGATTAAATGATGTCAATGGCATAGTTGGATTGCCTTAATATGAATTACATGAAGCATGCATGACTATTGTCAACTTTTTATTGTTATGGTTGGATTAAGTTATGGCAGTAGCATAGTTGGATTGCCTTTAGCTGAAGTAAGCATGTCATTTTCCCCATATATTGTCATTGCCGAAACACAATCAAATTCCAAACATAACATTACACAACCAAATAGCAAATTGCAAGCTTGAAATCCCAAACAAAATATCACGCAATCAAGCATAGTAATATCCTTTCATTCATTCATTCATTCAAATTCATGGCCAAAATACAAGCTTTAAATTCGAACTGCATCTAAACTTATAATTTATATCCATGAGCAAAATAAAATCTTGAGATCTCAATTGTATACAAACTTTAAATCCTAATTGCATCTACATTTGCATTTGTAAAACAACAAATATTAAAACACACATCCATGAGGAAATTATAAGAAATCAATAAATAAATTCCTTTCTACAAGTTTGGCATTCATCTTCTTCTACTTCTTTCTAACCTCCTTCTCTAACATCTTCATTGAAATTTTGGTCATCTCAATTGCAAACCAATTTTTAGAATTCTCACTTTTTTCCTTCTTTATTTTATCTACCATCTCTCGGTTGACCTTCAATTTTAATGTCAAATCTTCAATAACATCTCTAGCTCTGTCAAAAATGGTGGATCATACCATTTAAATAAACAACAGTTAGCTCTCTTGTCCTATTACACACCAAACATTAACATAAGCAATAATATGGAAATAAATTAAAAAAATTACATTCATACATGATAATTAATACACCCAAGGAATTTTCTTCCTTGATGTTGTGTACCATCTTTCCTTGCTTCCCACATTCGCACTATTACTCCATATTAGCATCGAATTAGAAATTCAGGTTGAATCCATTGATTTAAGTTGCATAAACTACAATCTTCCTCCGCAATTTCATTCATGATTCCACTCCAAGACGAGCTCATTCTTTCAATTTGGCACTCAAAAGCATTTAATATATATATATATATATATATATATATATATATATATATATATATATAGGAAGGATCAAGAGCATTCTCCTTATCTAGCACTCCTCCTTAAATAACACTCCTTTATTAAAACTACGTCGTTTTGTAGTTTCTTTTAAAAAATATGAGGGGTTACGAGTGGCATTTTTGTAAATAAAAGGAAAGTAAGTGAGACCACTCTCTTTTAAAAATCTCCAAAACAACGTAGTTTTAGTAAAAGAACGCTATTTAAGGAGGAATGCTAGATAAGGAGAATACTCTTGATCCTTGCTCTATATAAATATATATGCGAACTAGTAATCGAGAGAGAAAACAAATAATTTTACTCTTCGTTGAAGATTCGAGAGAGAAATGAAAGTAGTATGCACACAAGCCAAGTATATTTGATATGATAAAGCATATACTTTGTAATTAACTTATTCATTTATTAATAAAAGAATTGTTTATTTAAGGCTTTTAATTTATCCACATAATGTTGTTATATTAAATGTTATAAACTCATAGTTTTAAGTAATGCTTTTAGAATCATGATGAAGATCATGCTAATGAGATTTAAATTTTTAAATAGTTTAAAACTAAAATAGTTTCCAATCGTTGGATTACTAAAAAGGAGATTAGTGAATCCTGATAGATTGGTATATACGTTGCTTGCACTTTGGGAGAGAATGATTGATCTCATAATCATTTATGTGGAGACACTAAAGCAAGTCTATAGGTGCATATTGGAGAATAAGCAAATTGATTGTGCCTCACTAAGGAATACCTAATGAGGTTTTACTTGTCTATCAATAAGAATTCTTTTAGTGATAGTAGTACAAGTAATCCTTAGACTTGAGATCATCATAGTATCTTGTGTATGATGAGTTATATTTTGACATGTCCCTTAAGACCCTAAAAGTATATCAAAAGGTATGTTGGGTATAATAATTTCTAAATGGAGATAATGAATGATCAACAAAGAATCTATTGCTTCTACTAAAAGAACAGAATGTCCCATGTGATTCGATAAATGATAATTCAGTAGTCATTTGCCAAGGCAGAATAAAATTAAAAAGTAGTTTCTAATTTTTATTATCAAAATTGAAAAAAGTTTAAAATAAAGATGTTTATTTATCTCGAATATGATTTTAGATTGCTAAAATTAAAGTAGTTTAGTTTTTATTTGGTTTTTTGATTAAATAAAAGAATTTATTTTGTTTCAAAACTAAATATTAGCAAAAAAAATTCCTATTTAATGATATTGATGCATATATGGAATGGCTTTATGATTCATGAGATGAATATTATTTATTGATGCGTATTGTGATATGTATTATAATAAATGGGGTTGATTATGGTTTATTGACCAATGTGATTGGATTTTATTTTAGTTGGATGCTTGAATGTATAGATTTTATAAATGGGATCTGTGTACCTCGTCTTCTCTAGTTTTTTTTCATGTAATTTCTTTCTCCCTCCTATGTACTTCCCCTTGACAGATGATCAAGGTTTCTATTTATAGAAAATAGTTAATATAATAGGGTTAGTTAAAATTACTTGAAGAACCGGAGACTTAGGAGTAAGGAGCACTTGAAGACTCATTTATAATGGAGCCCGGGTTTAAATGTAATAGTTATATTTAAATTCAGTTCTCGCACTCTAGGGTTTGACCTTTTGGTTCACTTGGTTTCTCTAGTGAACCAAACTAGAATAAAAACCATAATTAATTCGGGCAGAATATAGTATTTTATATGTGCATGCTTATACTATATATATATATATGTGTGTGCGCGCGTGCGTGTGTGTGTGTATGTGCGCTAAACAGGATGAGACAAATAAAATAAACCCCTTAAAGAGTCTATATTAAGTCCTAAACATTCAAAGATATTTGGAATATCGAACGTCGCCTTCTAGCATGATAAAACGATAGAGTAACAGTTAATCATTATAAGTTTGTTGTGTCGCACAAGACTTATTTTATTTTTTTAAGATGTTATTTTATCATAGTTAATACTTATAAAAGAAATGAATAATGTTCTTTTGCTATGTCGCACAAGAAAAATGTTTTTCTCTTTGAATATATGGAAGTGCCAGGTTGGAATTAACTTGGATAGTTATGATTCAAATGTGTCGCACTTGATCATATTAATCTAAGAGGCAAAATAAAAGGAGCTACATGTTGATGTAATTGACAATAGTTGTGTACCTATTTATTTATATATAGTTTATTGTGTCGCAGAAGGCTATATACATTTGAAATGGGATCCTCAATCTCACTAGCAAATCTTTAATTAGATTTATCGAACTATATATATTGAGGGTAATATAGTTTGGAAAAAAATTGTGGGAGATACCGATTTAAAATAAGACCTAATTTATTTTGGTAATTAATTAAATGAATGTATGCTAAAATATTATCTTTTTCACATGTAAAATTTGAAAATGTCACACTCATTATTACTGCGTAGCATACTTGATGCTAACAAATTAGTCGGTCCGAATTACACGAACTGGTTAAAAAATCTGAGAATTTTTCTCACTACTGAAAAGTTTTCTAATGTTCTAAATTCGTATATCCCTACAACTATTATAGAAACAACCTCTGAGGAAGAGATTGCTAATTTTAGAAAGTGGCAAGATGATGCAACTGTGGCTCAATGTATCATGCTCGCATCCATGAGTAAAGAGTTTCAACTTCAGCATAAAACTATGGATGTTCCTATTATATTTTTGCAGCTCAAAGAGTTGTATGATCAGCAACGTAGGAGTGCTAGATATCAAATATCTTAGGAGCTCTTTCGATCTCGTATAAATGAGGGCACTACTGTTGAGACTCGTGTCTTGAAAGTGATCAATTTGATTGAACAACTTGAACAACTAGGGTACATTATGAATAAGGAATTAAGTCAAGATTTGATCTTGCAGTCACTCCCATACACATTCTCATAATTTGTTGTGAATTTTCACATAAATAAGTTAGATGACAGCTTGCCTGAATTACGTAACTTGTTGAAAACTACTGAAGGTCACTTTCCATCCAAGAAGGACCAAGTCATAATAGTGGATGATTCTTCCAAGAAAAGGAAGAGGCCCAAGATATTTTCTGAAAAGAAGAAAAACAAGAAGCCTAAGGGTAAGGCGAAAGTGAAGGGTAATAAGAAACCTGATCCAGATAACAAAGGAATATGCTTCCATTACAACAAGTCGGGTCACTAGAAGAGGAATTATGTGAAGTTCCTTGCGAAACAAAAGCAAAAGAAGCTTGGAGAAGATTTGACTTCCAATCAAGGTTTGTTGATGATTAGAATTAATTTTTCTGAAAGTTAAAATTCTACTTTGGTATTGGATACTGGCTGTGGTTCTCATGTGACATCCCAAAAATTCATAAGATATTAAATGATTAAATTAAAGGTTAAAGAATAAAGCCTAGATGAGAATTAGAGGATTGATTTAAAAATTTTCAAAGAAGAACCTATATGGTTTGTTATTTGAATAAAATTGAGAAAATAAGGGTTACAAACTTCAAAACCTAGAATGAAATTATATTTAAAAGTATGATACGAATAAGATATTATGTTACCTTTGACTTTATGTGAATTAATGAAAGAAATTATGATAATTATTGAATTTTTGAAAAGAAAAAAAGAGATTATGAATGTGGAAAATTTTATTAAGGAAATAAAATTCAAGTGAAGAGATGCTATAAAGAAAATGTGTATATGTATAGGTACATACACCACACACACACATACACACATATAATTAAATATATATACATATAATTAAATATATATATATATATATATATATATATATATATATATATATATATATATATATATATATATATAGTGATGTGCTATATATTTTAGCAAAAATGAATAATAAAGGTAAATACCTTATGACTTATGTGGGACATGTGTGAGATTAAGTAAATACATATATTGTAAATATGTATGTATATATATATATATATATATATATATATATATATATATATATATATATTCTCTATATAAAGAGAATTAAGGAAAATTGTGTAGCCTAATGTTATAAATTAGTTATTGGAATTAAATAACCTAAAGGGTTATCTTTATTTAGTGGTCTTATTATTTAATTATATACTAGTGACCTAATGTAAGAGATTGATGGATCATGTCTCCACCTATTAAATCATTTGGTATGAATATACGAGTAAATGAATATGAATATTATGTGTTTGTTTTTATTTGTTTATTATATAAACAAATAAAAGAAACTAAGGTAACCTAATTATATATTAGGAATGAAAATCAAATAACTTAAGAGTTATTATATGCGAGAATAATAGTATTTAAAATATATATTAATCCCAAGAGATTTATTTTATATATCTCAATTAATTAATTTTATAACCTAATTAAAGCAAGTCTAATTAGGTTAAGAAATTAAATGTACATGAGTAAGAATTTGTATTCCAATTGAGTACATGGAAACCCTAATTAAATGATTAGTGTAAGATAGAATTTAATGTAATGGAACATATTAATTCTTATGGCCCAAACATTTTAGTTAGGAAGTCCAAATATTTTAATTGGAAAGCCCAAAAGATTTAAGGGTTAAGCCGAAGTGTTGGCCCAATTAAATTAGTTAGAGGCCCAAACAATAAATTAAAAATACCAAGTGTTGGTCCAATTATGGAAGGACTTTTTGGGCATTTGATAAGTAAAATAAAAACAAAATAAAGATGTGGAGAAAAGAAGGCCAAGTGGCCGGTATTTGATGAAGAAAAGAAGGCACATGGTGTATCATTTTGGTTCACAAATCCTTACCAACCATGAAAGGTGTCACTCTTTTATTCTTCCACCCTATTTATCTAAGTTTACAAGCTAAAGCCACATAAGAGATGAATGAGAGAGAGAATGGGAAAGGTATAGGATGTTTATTTTACTTACATATATTATATCTATATACTTTCCCAACAAAAGTTTACTTTCCTTCTCTTTCATCTATCATCCTTTCCAAAATAAGCTAAGGTGACTAAAGAGAGAGAGAGAAAGAAAGAGGGTGGTGTGGTCGTCAATAAGAGGATGGAGTAAGCACGTGTGTTTTATTTATTTCCATAAACTTTTAGCTCATGTGTCACCATATCAATTAAGATATCTTATCCTCCTAGATTCACAAGCTTTACTAAATTAAAGAAAGAGAAAGAAAATAAATGGAGAGAGAGAGAGAGAACTAAGATGGCTTCGGCAACCACCTTAGGAGGAAGATGGGAAGAAAATGTTTAAGCCACCACACCTCATCTCTTAATTTGGAAGAAGAAGAAAAGCATGGAGATCAAAGGTATAAATACCTTTTGTTTATATATTTTTGATTATTACGCGTCAATAAGGAGAAATCCTTATCGGAAAGCCCCCTCTTTCCTGGGAATGACTTGGTTGATAAATATTGTGAGTTATAATATTAATGATGAATAAGTTCGTGTTGATTAAAGATAGAATTGATAGTTCCATTGTGTTGGAATTATTAGTGTTAGTGGAAATCAACATCTATTCCGATGATAATTGATGTCTGGGGGTTATATTGATAAATCGGACTCCATAAAGCAATATTGTGTTGACAATTTGGACATTATTTGTGATGCCCCCAAATCTGGGTATCTTTAAACCCGACAGATGGTGTTACACGGTACTCATAACTGTACATTCATTCTATTGAAATGAAATCAAAATGTGTGTAACAACGATATTCTTATTACATTAATAATATTACATCCCGTTCCCAGGTTCTAAAACTGAATACATTCGTTGTTCGTCATACTATGATATACACAACTTACTAGTTTATTACAAGGTAAACTAATCGTTCATCTTCGTCTTGCCTTTATCCTTGTCGTATCCCTCAATTTGTTCGGTCCTAGCTGCATTCATATGGTTCAAGCAAGAGTGAGCATAACAAGCTTAGCAAGTACAACAATTTCTTTTAAACAACATGCTTGAAACATAAGAATCGTATCTCTTCAATAACTGAACAATAGTTATGAAGTACTATCGATAATTCAAAATAGCACTTCTTTTTCTTCAAAACGTTTTACAATAAAAATATTCAGTAAAACATCAATTCTGGCTCAAGACTATGAGCATTTCATAATTTCTTTGAAAAGGACAACCCGACAATAAGTCCGTAAGTTCGATATATCTTACGAGCACTTCTGGGTGATCAGCCCATAGTACTCTATGTTGATCAACACTACATCCTGTTAAACGTATATACGTTTATGTTTTGGCAACCTTGCGTGCCCATCAAATAATTGATATAAAAATACATTTGTTTATTCATACTCAGGCTTACCTTGAATCCGTACCAAACAATTGGCGTAGAATAGCGTTAATAATTCTATATTGAAAGACTTGTAAATAAATCAATCAATCTTTAAGATTAGTCTAGTCGAGGAAAAACTGGCATCGACCCTTTAGTAAAACAGTTCATGCATCTCATAACATGAATCATAGAAAACTAGGCTAACAAGAAGTTTAGACAAGCGTTTAAGAAAAACTTACCTTCAGCGTCTGCTACAGTATAATAACTTTTCCTTTCAGTCTTTACGGTATCTACAACACATAACCACATAACATACCATGTTAGGTCATGAATTAACATACATGGTTCCTAATGAATCTTACCCTTCTTCTTAATCTAATAATATATTAGATTTGTTATTATTGGTTCCGGCTTGCCATTATCTTTTACATCATTCTTACCAACTTCTTTCTTTTCTATAACTTAACTGAAATTATTTCATTAATACAACTCGTTTTGAGTTAATCATCCTTTCTCATGGTTTACTACCCTCCTTACGTTATTAAATCATTACTCAATCGTCATTTGGTTAAGTACACATATTGAATACCATTCACATTCACAATCAATAGATTTACTTCAACCCTAAATGATCATAATTAAGGTTTAAACATGTATTAAAAATGTTATGATTAAGACTTAGTTCATTACTAACAAGTTATTATTCATTCTATACTTGTAAACATTCATCACTATCCAAACCCTAAGGTTGGCGCTACGGCGCCACTCTTCCTTCTCTGTGCCGCACTGCGGTGCGAGTTAACAGTGGTTACAGACCAGACTTGGCGCTGCGGCGTGAGTCCTTGCTCTTGATGTCGCGCAGCAGCACAGAAATTTAGTAGTTTCAGACATTGTTTCGGTGCTGCGGCGCCATCTTTTGGCCTTGGGTTGGCGCCGCGGCGCCAACTCTGTACCTTAGAAAATTTACAGATTTTGAAATTTTTGTAAAACTCCCAGACGCATAACTTGTTCGTTATAAGTCCGAATTGGCTCATTCAGAAGCCTACGGTTCACAAATTACATACTCTACGCGTTTATGCATGAATTTTTTCTATTCGAATTCATTTGCTAAAATTTCACTTATTAGTCCATTTTAACGAAAACGATAAACGTTCGTGAACGTTCAACGCTCGTTTCTTCGTTCTAAGTCAGAATTCGGTCATTCTTGAGTCCGCAACTCTATAATGCCAAATAAGACTTGTCCCCATTGAAAACTAATGTTTCCAAGCTCAATTTCAAAATTCAACCTCTATTCTGAGAATTTTACGAATTCGACGATTATCGTCCGAACTCGTGAATTTTACAATAACTTCATTACTTATGATTTGTTCTTCGTTTCAAATGGATTTAATCCATTATATTAACATCTTGACATACATACTTTATTAACTTATAAACATGATAAGATATTACTTGTTCTTTGTGAGTTTATAACTTATAAAAGTATAAACTACTTATGACTTCCTTTCTCATGACTTATTATAGATTAAGTCTTTTAACCACCATTCTTGCTTCTTATTAGCATACAATCTTATTAAAGTAAACATATGAGTAGTTCCTATAAGCTCTTCATAAATTTATAACTTAATTAAATTTGAATTACTTATTCATGACTTATACGGCTTAAGTTCATTGATTAATCATTCTTATCATTCCTTAGAAAACATGTTCTACCACTACCCCTTCTCTAACAATTGAAGAAAAAGATAATTATGGTTTAAGTTCTTACCTATGAAGATCACCTGGTTAATCTTTAATCTCTTTCTTGCTTTTTGAATTCTCAAAGGCTAACTTGTTCTAGCTTTTGTAGCTTATTCTCACTTATTCTTTCTAACCAATAAGTTATAAGTTATTGGATGAAAATCTAACAAATAACAAATGAGTTAGCAAACTTCCTATTTATAGGAAATCCTAATTGAGGGCTTAATGGTCATTAAGCCATTCCACCTCCTTAATAAACCTCCATACTATTCATTACTCAAACCCTAAGTTTACTTGCACACCAAATAAGTTACTTGGCCATCACAACACTTAGCCATTAAGTTAACTTGGTTACCACACATAAGCACTTTATTTGCTCATCACACATAGCACTTTACTTAGCCTTTAAGTTACTTAACTTATTCTTTGCTTAACACTTAAGTCTACTTGCTCAACACACTTAATTCTTGGTCACCAATTCACCCATTGGTTGCCCCATAGATCAAACTTTATCCATTGAATTAATATTTTGGGCTTAAGTTTTAATTAACCTAACTTATACATTGAGATTGCAATTAAACAAACACTTGGGCTTGTTCATTAAATTACATTGGACTTAAATATTCCTATATTTGAGCTTTAACATTAATTCGTATTGGACTTTATTATTATCCCAATTGGTCATTACAATCTCCTACACATTTCTATAAATTCAAAACATTTGGCTTAAAGTCTTATAACGTATAATCTACGCATTAATCTGGTATTCTAACTCGTATACTTATTTAATATACGACATTCCATTATTCTATTAGGCCTATTAAAATATTTTTTTATTCAATAAGCTCACATAAATACGTACTTCGAATAATAAAATTCTTCACATTAATTAATAAATATAACACATATAATTAAATTAATCTATCACAACTTCATCAATTAATTATTTAATCTAATAATTAATTCATCAAAAAATATTTATTTAATCCAATAAATATTATAATTGAATTACAAATTCTCGGTTGTCACAAAAATGCATGAATAGTATTTTTCCAAAAATTTCTCGAAAAGCTTTTATTTTCATCTTAGAAATTCAAACACTTTAATTCTACCACGTAGCTAAAATACTACGACATTCCGATATGTCTAGGTCATAGAACGACCTTCAAATAGCTTACTCCCATAATTAATTAATTAAATTCATTTAATCCACATAATCAAATAAAAATTTAATTCTCAAAATTCCGATTTTTCTGGGGCGTTACACTCTTGCCCCCCCACCCCCTTATAAGGATTCTGTCCCCAGAATCTCGCTAATAATACATACATCGTTAAGGAAAATTTTTCTTTTGTTTTAATCTCAAGTTCCCACAATGCTCCTTCGACATTGTGGTTCTTTCATTTCACCTTCAACGAAGGTATTATCTTATTTTTCATGACTTGTAACTTCCTATGAATAATTTGTGTTGGAAGTTTAAATACTTATTAACATATTACGTTATCTTCCTCTGATTAATTCTTCCTTTAACTTTAAAATTATTTGAAACTCAAATTTCTCCTTCAAAACAAGATTATACATGATCTTTTGTTTATCCTGCATCCTCTTCTTCACTCGCTTGCACTCCTCGTTACCTAGTTGTATTTAATTAACTCATTCCATTATCGTGGATTGAGTCTATATTGTGAATAATATTTCTACCACTTCATTCCGTAATTTAACTTCTAGCTCCGTTCTTGCCATCTCCGTTAGTAACTCATTCTGAGTGGTTAACATCGATAGCTTTTCCCTACCCTTCCTACTTAACGTGTCGGGTTTTATGTTTACCATCCATGTATGATATAACCTATCACAATTGTAACCTCTTATCCATTCTAATCATCTTCTCTACTTTATATTCAATTTCTTCTGTGTGGAGATATATTTCAAACTCTTAGAGTCCGTGTATATCTCACACTTCTCCCCGTATAAATATTATCTTCCGATTTTTAATTCTAAAACTACAGCTGCCAATTCTAGATCATAAGTAGGATATGCCTCCTCATAATTTTTTAACTGGCGTGATGCATACGTAATGACCTTGGCATGCTTCATGAGCATGCAACCTCGTCGTCTATGTGAAACATCGAGATACACTATAAAATCCCTCGTATCACCTGATAAAGACAATACAGATGACTCACTTAACCTTCCTTTTTAGCTCCTGAAAACTACTTTCTCCCTTCTCATTCCCAACATACTTCTCAATAACAAATTTTGTCTATCTCCTTAAGCTACAATTCACACGTAGTGAATTCTGTATCCAACTTCTCCCTCCGTAGTGTTTCTCACACTATTCCCAAATGTTCAACGTGATCTTCTAACTTCTTAAATTAGACTAGAATATCACCAAGGATCATTATGACACCCTCATCCCAATATTATTTGAACACTTTATGACGCTAATGGTACTTTCAACCATAGCACCTTACCAAAGTACCTATCAATTTGTCACCAACTTGCCCGGCACCCATTACGAAAAGTCTAACTTCCGCACATTAGTTAACCCAAACGACATAATCAAAAACTTTTCATAACTATAATGAGTTCTGAATATCATCTTAGGTTCCTCCTACTTCTTCCTTACTTTAAACCAACTGTACCCCGTACGCAAATCTATCTTAGAAAAATTCTTTACCAGTTCCAACTGATCAAATAGATCATCGATCATGCGCACTGGGTATTTACTCTCAACCTCTAACTTACTCCTATTATGATAATCAATACACAACTATAATGACTCATCCTCTTCCTTAACATTCTCTTAACTTGCGTCATGATTAGACAACAAGAGCGTCGCAGTATTTTATTACCCTAAAATACTTCCGTGAGTAACTTAGAAAACCGAAGATTCATACTTTTATTTTAACAATTTATTAAAGTCCTATGGTTAATCAACCCATTCATACCGAGAATTACTTCAAATTCTCTTAACTTTATTAGTACTTATCTACCGATACTTGCTTACATTCCTTATTCATGAAGCCATTTCCACGAATCTAATTAACCAAAGTTATTTCCCCATTCTCTACCTTAACGTATAAAGGTATTTTTAATCCCTTCCGAGAATGAAATTAATCGCTTAGCAAACTTTCTTGCTATAAAAGAAAAGTAGCATTCTAATCAAACAGCACAAAATCCTTAATTGTATTGACCAGAATGATACATGCTACTAAATCCACTGATGTAACCGCATCATGGCTAACTTACCACTACTAACACTTATACTTTCCTCTGACCCCTTCTTCGGGCAATTTCTTGCCATGTGGTCCAACGACCCACATACAAAACAACCATGGTTTTTCTTAGATTTAGGACAATTGGGTAATATATGACCCATTTGTCCACAGTTATAATAAACTAATTTCCCTTTCGGATAGACTACTAGATGAGTCTTTCCACATGTCTTACATACCTCGATCCTACACTTAGGATCCCTTTGTCCCACTCCAGTATTCCTGGAGTTAAAATTCCTTCTTTTTTACATACTGCCACTACCATTGGAACTCTCTGACTTATTTCCTCCTTCTTCCTTGCTCTTATCTTTTCTCTCTGTATCGTATTGAGTTAACGCCTCACTACCACTCTCTTCTATAATCATCTTCTCTAGAATGGTCCCACAGGAAACACCCTGGAATACCAAAATCCTACTATAGAGCCAGGGTTTCAGTCCCTGCTCAAACTTACGAGTCTTCCTCTCCTCAGTGTCCACTTGATGTGGAGAAAACTTTGTCAATTCATTGAACTGGCCACGTACTGGGGAACCGTCATGTCCCATAGTTTAAGTTCTAAGAACCTAATCTCCATCCTCCCTTTTATGTTTGTAGAGAAATAATTCTCGAAGAAAACCTTCTTGAATTGTTCCCACGTTACCACATTTGTTCTAGCCCCACCCTGGTGAGCCTCCCACAAAAAGTTGGCTTCCATTTTCATTATGTAAGTCGCAAACAAAATATTTTGCGCCTCACCTATGTTTGTCATAACAAACGCCTTCTCTATTTCTTTTACCTATGTCTGGCTTCTAATGGGTCCGTCGTTCCTTTGAACACCGGCAAACCAATGCTTCTAAATTCTTTAAAGGTAGTCATTCAGGCTAACCTAGGTTCCGCAGGTGTTCTACTCCCGGTTTGGTTAAATGCAGCCGTTAATAAATTAACGAACTCTTGCATAGGGTTATTTTGACCCCCCTTGGTTATCATTATGCGAACTTTTTTTGATTAAATAAATAAAATTTCATTATTATCTATTTACTTGCTTGGTTATCCTTCCATACTAATAACTCATACCACATCAAAGCACATTAAATAAAAACTTCATTATATTAATATGCTTCTTCATAGTTTGAAACTATTTACAATTTGCTTATATATAGCCAAATGCTATTACATTTCTACCCCGCAATTAAACCTCGCAAAAGTTGGGAATTACAAAAAGACTACCCTTTTATACAAAAGAGGGTTTCACTTCATTATACACATATTTATAACTCTAGAATTCTAATAATGCATAACAACGTCCTCATGTTTCTTATTCGCAATCCTCGTTAGAGTATCCCGACTAATAGTATGTCGAGTCTGTCCCGACTCAGTTGAATAACAACCAACTTTCAGCTTGAAATCCTTATGAGCACTCTCATGGATGTAAGACATCCGTGCTATTTTCCGGTCCTTCTCCCCAATTCTTTACGAAGCTCATCGGCCTCCCTCTTAAAATCCCTAGCCTTATTTATCATGAGCATCTTCTCATCATGTTCAGGCTTAAAATCTACTTCTGCAGACTCCTTCTCTACATAAAGAGCACTAATATCTTCATTTTGATTCTGCACATCAGTACTCAGTTGCACATTCCTATCAAGCACTGCCAGATACAATGATCTCATTGCATCTGGAGGTGATAACTATAGTGTAGGTACCACTGTATTAACCGATGTTACCTCCATTTCCTCCTCCTCATAGACCATCATATTAAGATATGATGTTATATCCATATCTCCCTCAGAGTAGTTCTCCTCAGAAAAGTACTCCTCTGTCTCTGACTCCTATAGAATTACTAATGGTACCTCCGCCACCGACATAGGTACAGGCTCTACTCTGTTCACAATTTCTTCGCTCACCGCGTGTATATCTCTATACATAAAGCTATCGATCGACATCCTACAATAGCACATATGTTGATTAGTACATAACATATAATAGTATAAGCACAAATCACATTTAATTTATTTAGGGTTACTTTTCATCTTTTAAATCTTTCGGTACTGAGTTTCCTCAATATCTTATTAACTCATTCAACTTAAATAAATCTCGAGTTTACTTCCTTCAGACTTTTCTTCCTTAACGAGGTTATTAGCCTAAGGTTCTTCCCCCCTTAAGTTTTATAACCTAATTGTGAGACCCCGAATTTTATGAAATAAAAGTATTCAATTTTTCTATTTTGGTGAATATTTAAACAGATAAAAGTTTAAAGTTAAGGGTGACATTTAAAAATTTTACAAAGTAAGCAAGTTATCATAAAATAATCGGCGGTAAAATACGCGTGGTAGCATAGTAACACAAAGTGTTGATTTTTAATGCTTACGTGAGAAGTCACTCAGTTTGATTCAATTATTGTCGATATTTTTTATATTATTAAATGAATAATTTAGATAACAAAGTTATTAATATTATTATTTGTAATATTAACGATGTCTAGAAGTTCTGTCAAGGAGAGGTTTGGTCACCTAATTGTGCGCCAATAGGGAGAAATCCTTATTGGAAAGCCACCTCTTTCTTGGGAACGACCTGCTCGATTAATAGTGTGAATTATAATAATGATGATGAAGTTTTGTTTTATTAGTATTATTAATGTAATAAAACAGAAAAGTTTTTTATATAAAACAGAATACTTTTATAAAGTTATTAGTTTTATTAGACTATAAATAGAATATATTATATTCTATTATGCATAGTATTTTGCATTGTAATTTTTTTTTATATAAAACAGAATACTTTTATAAAGTTATTTGTTTTATTAGACAATAATTAGAATATATTATATTTTATTATGCATAGTTTTTGCATAGTGCCTGCATAGTGTTTGCATAGTAAAATCTTTTTATATAAAACATAATACTTTTATAAAGTTATTCGTTTTATTAGATTATAAATAGAATATAATATATTTTATTTAAAAGATTTTGTTTTATTAGAATATTTTATAGTAAACCAATCTGGACCGTCCGTTTAAAAGAAAATCAATCTGGACCGTTCAGGAAGTAGTTACTATTCAGTCCATTCTCCTATAAATAGAAGCTCATTCCTTGATTATTTCTTACGAATTTACTGAAGCTGTAGAGAGAGAAACTATAGAGAGAAAGAAGAAAAGTATTATACTACTTCACTACTCCTATATCCAATTTGTTCTAAGGTAATGGATATTATTTGTTGTACTCGTAAGGGGTATTTTTCTTTCGTATTCATGAAGAGAACTTCTGTTATTTCATTCCTTATTATTATGTTGGAATAACATGTCTATGCGAAGTACCGCATACATGGTGAAATTATTCTGTTATTCCATTCCTTATTATTATGTTGGAATAACCTGTCTATGCAAAGTACCGCATACATGGTGAAATTCTTTTGTTATTCCATTCCTTATTATTATGTTGGAATAACCTGTCTATGCGAAGTACCACATACATGGTTAAATCCTTCTGTTATTCCATTCCTTATCATTCTGTTGGAATATCCTGTTGAAGCGTATTACGCCTGACCTGGTTCCATTAATTATTATGTTATTGGAATAACCTGTCTGTGCGGTCTATCGCATGCATGGTGATTTATATTATTATTCCATTCTT
The DNA here is from genome assembly GCA_020205505.1 of Panax japonicus. NCBI lineage: Eukaryota > Viridiplantae > Streptophyta > Magnoliopsida > Apiales > Araliaceae > Panax > Panax japonicus. Next base: position 55,741 of record JAINUV010000735.1, on the reverse strand, counting down.
TATTATTCTGTTGGAACATCCTATCGGTGCGAATTTTGCCTGACCTAGTTCCATTCATTATTATTCTGTCAGAATATCATGTCTGTGCGTTTACGCATGACCTAATTCCATTTTTTATTATTCTATTGGGAATAACCTGTGTGTGCAGTCTATCGCATGCATGGCGAATCCTTCTGTTATTCCATTCTTTATTATTCTGTTGGAATAACTTGTCTATGTGGATTACCATATGCATGGTGAATGATCCTTTGTATTCATTCCTTATTAAATTGTGGAAATGATCTGTATACGTGGATTACCGCATGTCGGGTGAAAATCCATTTGCAGTTTCATATATTCTATTATACTCAGTTGGTTAAAGTTTTGGATTATATACTCCATGAAATTAGTAGAATATCCTGGATATATGCGCTTCATCCAGTATCTTTTCGTAGAAATATTCTTCTGAGCATTCTTGAATTTTTCTCCACAAGGCAGTATCATGTTGACAATTTGGACTTTATTGAGTTCAGAATAAATTAACTTATAAATATTTAAAATTTATTCTTGAACTTGTTTTATTGAATTATTATGTCATTGTCATGATAAGTTATGTTGGTTATTATGTGAAAACATGAAAGTTTCTTAGAAATCACAAAAGGTTGAAAATCAGATTTGCTGAAAATGGAATATGAAATTCAATTGACCATATCTCTTATTATATTTCAAATTTTTGAGTGTGGTCAAGTTTAGAGTTAGATCTTTGAATTTTCTAACTTATCCAAGTGGAATCACTGGAAAAGGTGTTGTAAATTTTCGTGTGGATTGATTTTAGCAAAGGAGTCAAAAATTTCAAAATACCAAAAAGGCTACTACCCAGAAGTTTAAAAGGGCTGTTATGGCCACTTAATTTATGAGAAAAATTCCAGCCTTTTGGGACATAAAAATATATGGTATAAAGTACCTCCTGTCCAAAAATGAACTCATTCCGACTTAAAATGATTAAGTTATGACCATTTTAATATTTAGATTTTTTCGGCGAAAAATGCTATAACCGGAGTTCTATAACTCCGATGATCATGAAATTTAAACTGGAAGCTCACGTTAACATGTGTAAGATCTTGCCAAGATTTGGGAATTTCTGGAGTTAAACTTGAGGTAGCTAATTTCTTAAGAAATTAATTTTTGAAAAATAGTAAATGAATTTTAAAAATTCTGAGAAAAATATATGTTCAATATGGGACTATATTCTGTTAAATCCCAAAAAATAAATATTTTTTGGATTGATTTGGTATTTTTCATGAAAATAATCTAGTTATGATTAAATGAGTTAAATATGTTAAGTGAAGTAACAAAGTTGAAAAATAGGATTTTATGGCTTGGGAATCCTATATAGGGTATATGCAGATTTTGTATGGGGAATTTGATCATTGGTGATGAAATATTATGAGTATGACATTTTTTGAATGATTAAATGCATTATTTGGTAAAGTGTAAACAATTGAAATAAATTGTTTATAAGTTTAAGAAGTGATTAAAATATTGTTATAATATTAATAATATTAGATTATGAGTTTATTAAATGATTGATAATATTTGGATAAATTTAAAGTCTTTAATATTTATCCTTGTTTTCGTTTGATTAATGCTTATATCATTGTCATCATTCTCATGCTTGTGTTGTGTTGAAAGTCATTTGTGGTCTGTAGTGCATAGATGGACTTAGTATGATTATGACCAGGGATTATTCGGTATAATATTGACTGTACTGTTATAAATGATGTGGTAAAAGTCATCTTTGGCCCGTAGTGCATAGATGGACTTGGTGTGATTATGACCAGGGATTATTCGGTATAATCATGACCGGAATTGAAAATACGAATATCCTTGGCCCGTAATGCATGGATAATTCGTGGTCGTGATTCTATTAAGCTGAGTATCATCATTATTGGTTTTACAATTGTATATCTTTGGCTTGTTGTGCAATGATGAACTGTTGGTTATTGGTTTTATAGTTGCATATCTTTGGCCTGTAGTGCAAAGATGGATTGTTGGTTATTGGTTATACAGTTGTATATCTTTGGCCGTAGTGCAAATAAAATTTATTAGTTTGATTATGAGCAAGAATTGTGATTTGGTATAACCATGATTTTTGATGTTTCAGGTGAAGATAGGTGATGAAAATTATCTTCGTCCTGGGTGCGAAAAGGAATTCAGAATCACAATTATGATTATGAGTTATTCATATGATTGTAGACAGGAATTGTTGATTGATGTTACAGGGATAAAACATTATTGGTGGACTTTTAACATGGAGAAGATAATAGACCTGATGGTCTATTTGACTCTATTAATGGATTACTCGTTCCGCTGCAACTATGGTTGAATATTTTTAAAATCTACCATATGTTCTAAATCTCTGATTTATGATTGACGAAAGCTATTGATAATTTAATTATCTTTAGTTATGATACTCTTTACAGGTCTAGTTGTGCTCACCCTTTTGCTTCATAATTCCTTTCAGGTAATAAGAGTGTTGCCGAGTCGAGCGGGGATAATAAGGGAATAGAACGGTGGTCTATAGCTGTTGAGGTTCTCCCTAAATAGTATGGAAATTTTTTTATTGAGAACTTTAGATAAGTGTGTCGTATTGTATACGTCATTTGATATTTAATTTTTGTGAACCGAATAGGGTGAGGTGAACCCAATTTTGGAAGAGTGTTTTTTCATTATCATACAAGATGTCTAATGACATACAACCTCGTGTTATCATAAGACAGGGTTGTGCACATCTACTTGCTGAGTATATCTACGAGAACTACCTATATGATCTTGGAGTTTATTTAAAATATAATTTTCACTTGGAGACAGTTGAGATAGTTATATGTTTAGAGAAGACTCACCATTGGAAGGAACATGATCGTAATCTTCTTGTTTTTCTTTGGGGTCTATTAGGTCAACCAAGGATAATTCTCTGGACATATTATATCTATCATAACTTAGATTCATGGCATCCTATGTACGAAGGTTTCCTTGAGCACTTCCCAAAGATTTTAATTTCTAAAACAGTTTTTGACTGTACTTTTATGTAAGATGCCATTTTTTTAAAACAGTTTTTGGTTGTGGTACAATGAGAGTTACATACATTTTTATTAAAACCCACAGTATACCTGTCCTCGTATTTTGCAAAACAGTTGTATAAATGAAGTTATCAATAGTGTATTTTCTGGTGACTCAAGATGGGTGATGTATACCTATTTTGGGGGCGTAACACTAATGCTTTGATACCAACCTGTGAAGCCCCCAAATCTGGGTATCTTCAAACCCGACAGATGGTGCTACACGGTACTCATAACTGTACATTTATTCTACTGAAACGACATCAAAATGTGTGTATAAATGACATTCTTATTACATTAATAATATTACATCACGTTCCCATGTTCTAAAACCAAATACATTTTTTGTTCATCATACTATGATATACACAACTTACTAGTTTATTACAAGGTAAACTAAGCATTCATCTTTGTCTTGCCTTTATTCTTGTCGGATCCCTCAGTTTGTTTGGTCCTAGCTGCATTCATATGGTTCAAGCAAGAGTGAGCATAACAAGCTCAGCAAGTACAACAATTCCTTTTAAACAACATGCTTGAAACACAAGAATCGTATATCTTCAATTATTGAATAATAGTTATGAAGTACTATCGATAATTCAAAATATCACTTCTTTTTCTTCAAAACATTTTACAATAACAATATTTAGTAAAAAATCAATTCTGGCTCAAGACCATGAGTGTTTCATAATTTCTTTGAAAAGGACAACCCCGCACTAAGTCCGTAAGTCCGGTATATCTTACGAGCACTTTTGGGTGATCAGTCCATAGTACTCTATGTTGATCAACACTACATCCTGTTAAACGTTTGTACGTTTAAGTTTTGGCAACGTCGCGTGCCCATCGAATAATCGATAAAAAAAATACATTTGTTTATTCATACTTAGGCTTACCTTGAATCCGTACCAAACAATTGGCATATGATAGCGTTAACAATTCTATATTGAAAGACTTGTAAATAAATCAATCAATCTTCAAGATTAGTCTAACCAAGGTAAAACTGGCATCGACCCTTTAGTAAAACAGTTCATGCATCTCATAACATGAATCATAGAAAACTTGGCTAACACGAAGGTTAGACAAGCATTTAAGAAAAACATGCCTTCAGCGTCTGTTACAGTATAATAACTTTTCTTTTCGGTCTTTACGGTCTCTATAACACATAACCACATAACATACCACATTAGGTCCTGAATTAACGTACATGGTTCCTAATGAATCTTACCCTTCTTCTCAATCTAATCATATATTAGATTTGTTATTATTGGTTCCGGCTTGCCATTATCTTTTACATCATTCTTACCAACTTCTTTCTCTTCTATAACTTAACTAAAATTATTTCATTAATACAACTCGTTTTGAGTTAATCATCCTTCCTCACGGCTTACTACCGTCCTTATGTTATTAAGTCATTACTCGATCGTCATTTGGTGAAGTACACATATTGCATACCATTCACGTTCACAATCAATAGATTTACTTCAACCCTAAATGATCATAATTAAGGTTTAAACATGTATTAAAAATGTTATGATTAAGCCTTAGTTCATTACTAACGAGTTATTATTTATTCTATACTTGTAAACATTCATCACTATCAAAACCCTAAGGTTGGCACTGCGGTGCCACTCTTCCTTCTCTGTGCCGCGCTGCGGCGCGAGTTAACAGTGGTTACAGACTAGACTTGGCGCTGCGGCGCGAGTCCTTGCTCTTCATGTCGTGGTGTAGCGCGAAAGTTCAGTAGTTTCAGACACGGTTTCGGCGCTGCGGTGCCATCTTTTGGCCTTGGGTTGGCGCCGCGGCACAAACTCTGTGCCTTAGAAAATTTACAGCTTTTGAATTTTTTGTGAAACTCCCGGACGCATAACTTCTCTGTTATAAGTCCGGATTGGCTCATTCAAAAGCCTACGGTTCACAAATTATATACTCTACGCGTTCATGCTAGAATTTTATCTACTCGAGTTCGTCTGCTAAAATTTCACCTAGTAGTCCATTTTAACAAAAACGATAAACGTTCGTGAACATTTAACGCTCGTTTCTTCGTTCTAAGTTGGAATTCGGTCATCCTTGAGTCCGCAACTCTATAATGCCAAATGAGACTTGTCTCCATTGAAAACTAATGTTTCCAAGCTTAATATCAAAATTCAACCTCCATTTCGAGAATTTTACGAATTCGACGATTATCGTCCGAACTCATGAATTCTGCATAAGTTCATTACTTATGATTTGTTCTTAGTTTCAAATGGATTTAATCCATCATATTAACATCTTGACATACATATTTCATTAACTTATAAACATGATAAGATATTACTTGTTCTTTGTGAGTTTATAACTTACAAAAGTATAAACTACTTATGACTTCCTTTCTAATGACTTATTATAGATTAAGTCTTTTAACCACCATTCTTTCTTCTTATTATCATACAATCTTATTAAAGTAAACATATGAGTAGTTCCTATAAGCTCTTCATAAATTTAAAACTTAATTAAGTTTGAATTACTTATTCATGACTTATACGGCATAAGTTCATTGATTAATCATTCGTATCATTCATTAGCATACATGTTCTACCACTACCCCCTTCTCTAACAATTGAAGAGAAAGAGAACTATGGTTTCAGCACCTGTTCTAACAATACCATCTGGCTCGGAGGGATTTGTCATCTACAATGATGCTTCGGGCAAAGGGTTAGGATTTGTTCTCATGCAACATGGGAAAGTCATAGCCTATGCCTCTCGACAACTCAAATAATATGAGAGGAATTATCCTACTCATGATCTAGAGTTGGTAGCTGTTGTCTTCGCACTTAAAATTTGGAGACATTACTTGTATGGGGAGAAAGTGGAGATCGTAACGGATCATAAAAGCATCAAATATTTCTTCACTCAAAAGGAACTCAACATGCGACAATGACGTTGGCTTGAACTGTTGAAAGATTATGATCATACCATCCAATACCATCCTAGAAAAGCGAACGTGGTAGCTGACGCATTGAGTAGAAGATCATATGCGGGTACGAGTGAAATATTGTCAATGCAAAGGCCCATTTTGTGTGACTTTAATTGATAAAGTTAAAGACTCCAGGGACCCATTGGATGATGGCGAATATATGAGTAGAACCAACTTTAATTGATAAATTGAAAGCTGCTCAAGCTACAGACCTAGAGCTGTTGCGTATGAGGAAGAAAGTGCAAGAAGGTGCTATGCCGAAAGCAAGAATCGATGAAGAAGGAATACTTCGAGTCAACTCCAGACTTTGTGTTCCTAACGACCCTGATTTAAAGTATATAATCATGATGGAGGCGCACAACATGCCGTTTGCAATCCATCTTGGGAGTAACAAAATGTATCGTGATCTTCGTCATACATTTTAGTGGAGCAATATGAAGAAAGAGATAGCGCTGTTTATCTCAAGGTGTCTAACTTGTCAACGAGTCAAGGCGGAGCATCAAGTACCAAAAGGTCCATTGCAACCACTTGAAATTCTAGAATGGAAGTGGTAGCACATTACCATGGATTTCGTTACTGGTCTTCCTAAGGTTTCTCAAGGCATAGATATAATTTGGGTAATTGTTGATAGATTGACCAAGTCTGCTCATTTCTTACCAATATGAGAAACTTATACACTTGAACGTCTTGATCGTATGTACATAAACGAGAATGTAAGACTGCATTGTATGCCAGTATCCATAGTTTCTGATCGAGACCCAAGGTTCACTTCACGATTTTGGGTTAGTTTCCAAAAAGCTATGGGCACAAATTTATGATTTAGTTCGACATATCATCCTTAGACGGACGGACAATCAGAGAGGACTATTCAAACTCAGGAAGATTTATTAAGACTATGTGTCCTTGACTTTAAGGGAAGTTGGGATAAGTTCTTACCATTGATGGAGTTTTCCTACAATAATAGTTATCAAGCAAGTATTGGCATGGCTCCATTTGAGGCGTTGTATGGAAGAAAGTGTCGTTCTCCAGTATGTTGGGATGAGGTGGGTGAAGCAACGTTGTTGGGACCGGAGTTGGTACGTATGACTACAAAAAAGATTCACATTGTCCGACAACATATTAAAACCCTACAAGATCGACAAAAGAGTTATGTTGATCTTCATTGAAAGGACGTGGAATTCGATATTGGAGATCATGTGTTATTACGTATTTCTCAATGGAAAGGAGTTACAAGATTTGGAAAGAGAGGAAAGCTCAATCCTCGATTTATTTGCCCATTTTTAATCCTCGATCGAGTAGGAACTGTGGCCTATAGACTCGCTTTACTGCCAAGTATGTCTCGTGTTCATAACATTTTTCACATATTCATGTTACGTAAATATGTGGAAGACCTGAAACACAATATTGAGTTAGAACTAGACGAACTAGCGAAAGATTTAATGTATGAAGATGTTCCTATTAAAATCTTAGATAAGAAGGAACATGTTCTACGCTCCAATGTTATACCTCAAGTCAATGTTTTGTGGAGGAACCACGATGTTGAGGAAATGACCTGGGAGTTAGAATCTGAAATAAAATAAAGGTATCCTTACCTCTTCGACATATCAGGTACGTACCCTAATTTCGAAAGCGAAATATCATAAGAAGTGGAGGTTGTAAGACCCCAACTTTTTTGAATAAAGATGATTTTTCTATAAATATCATTTTTGAATATTATGGAATGAATTTGATATAATCCTATAGTTATGGGTAATATTTATAAAATTTGCAAAGTACGCAAGTTGTTATATAATATTCGATTAGTCGGGGACTATTCATTTTAATAGGGAATATTTGTACAACAGCACAATCATTGGTGGACCTCACAACAAAATTATTATCGGATTAAGAAAATGACCAAAATATTTTATGAGAATAACGACGGAAGTTTTACCATTAATTGTTGAAACACCCAGTGTTAAAAGTAGAGTAATACGCGTGGTTGCATAGTAGCACACGGTATTGATTATTGATGTTTACGTGAGAAGTCACTCAATTTTGTTCAATTATTGGTACAGTAATTATTGCATAGTATCTCACATTATTTGATTCAATTATTATCAATATTTTATATATTATTAAATCAATAATTGAGACGACAAAGTTATTAATATTATTATTTACAATATTAACGATGTCTAGAAGTTCTGTCTAGGAGAGGTTTGGTCACCTAATCGCGTGCATATAGGGAAAAATCCATATTAGAAAGTCCCCTCTTTCCTGGGAACGACCTGGTCGATTAATATTGTGAATTATAATAAAGGTTATAAATGTTGTTAAAATTATTAAGGTGATTTTTTATGAAGTTTTCCTTATTTTATGGACCATCATTTCCTATTTTTCAAAATAATCGGTAGAAATTTCTTAAAAAGGGGGCCCACATGTGGGGCCCACAAAAGAAATATGGGGGGGGGAATCAGGGAAATCACGGATGTTATATATATATATATATATATATATATATATATATATATATATATATATATATATATATATATAGAGAACAAGGATCCTGTCCGGGATTCCGGACAGGTCCTAAAATCCGGACAAATTTTTTTTTTTTTGCTTTTTTTTGTGAAACAACTAAAAAAAAATTATGGAACTGAAATTTTTCCATAATACAGTGTTTTTGGTGTGTTTTCAATACCTATACCAACCAATGTATGTACAGCCTGCCCAAACTGTACAGAAATGTTTTGGTATAGGCATCCAAATCACGACCAAAACACTGTATTGTGGAAAAATATCAGTTCCATAATTTTATTTTATTTTTAGTTGTTTCAAAAAAAAAGCAAAAAAAAAAAGGTCCGAATTATATATATATAAATTTTGTTTTATTATTATAAATGTAATAAAACAGAAAACTTTTTATATAAAACAGAATACTTTTTATAAAGTTTTGTTTTATTTGATTATAAATAGAATATATAATATATTTTATTATGTATAGTGTTTGCATAGTGCCTACATAGTGTTTGCATAGTAAAATCTTTTTATATAAAACAAAATACTTTTATAAAGTTATTTATTTTATTAGATTTTAAGTAAAATAAATATATATATATATATATTATAAATTTTATTTTATTATATAATTATACGTAGAATATATTGTATTTTATTGCATAGTATCCTTTGTATTCTCCTATAAATAGGATGCTTAGTTAGAATTGAAAAACACACCAGAAATTCAGTGAATTCTTCTTTTATAATCTTGAGCGTATTTCTTTAGAGTTTAAAAAAGATTTAAGCGTAGAAAATAGTGCAAGTTTTCTTCAAGTATATCCCAGCCCTACCCGTTAGAATATTCTTCTTTTTAAGGTAAGGGATATTATTCTTTCGTATTCATGAAGAGAGTTATTTTTTTTCAATACTCGTAAGGGTTGTTATCCCATTCTTTATTATTTTGTTACAACATCCTGTCTGTGCGGATTACGTATGACTTGGTTCCATTCTTTATTATTCTGTTGGAACATACTGTTTGTACGGATTACGCATGACCTGGTTCCATTCTTTATTATTCTATTGGAATATCCTGTTTGTGCGGATTACGCATGACCTGGTTCCATTCTTTGTTACTCTATTGGAATAACATGTCTATGTGGATTACCGCATGCATGGTGAATGATCCTTTGTATTCATTCCTTATTAACTTTTGGAAATGATCTGTCTACATGGATTACCGCATGGCGGGCGAAAATCTATTTGCAGTTTCATATATTCTATTATACTCAGTTGGTTAAAGTTTTGGCTTCTATACTCCATGAATTAGTAGAATATCCTGGATATTTGCGCTTCATCCAGTATCTTTTCATGGTAATATTCTTCTGAGCATTCTTGAATTTTTACTCCACAAAATAGGATCTTGTTGACAATTTGGACGTTATTGGTTCCTGGATAAATTAATTTATAAATTTTTAAAATTTATTCTTGAACTTGTTTTATTAAATTATTATGGCATTGTCATCATCCTCGTGTTTATATTATGTTGAAAGTCATCTGTGGCTTTTAGCGCATAGATGGACTTGATATGATTATGACCAGGGATTATTCGGTATAATTATGATCGTAATGTTATAAATGATGTGGTAAAAGTCTTCATTGGCCCGTAGTGCATTGATGGACAGTTGTTGGAATGATCATGACCATTGATGAATACACGAATATCCTTGGCCCGTAGTGCATGGATAATTTGTGGTTGTGATACTAATAAATATTTTTGGTCGTAATGCAGGGATGATGTGGATTATTTATTGAGCTGAGTCTCACCGATAAAAGTGATGAAAAACCTTTTTAATCACAGAAGATAGTAGATTTTATTCTCTACCTGACTCTTCTAATGGATTGCTTGTTCTGCTGCAGTTAAACTTGATGTTTATTATATTGTATCATTTTAACACTATTGAAGGCTAACGATAATTTATTCTGCATTATCTTAGTCATAATATTTCATACTGGGCTAGTTGAGCTCACCCTTTTGCTTTCATTTTTCTCTTCAGGAAATGAGAACGTAGTAGGGACTAGTCGGGGAACGGAGTGACGGTCCAGATGATAGCATTAGTAGTCCTCACTATTCTATGAAATAGTGTGATAATAAATGTATTAATGACTTATTTTTAGTTTGAATACTGTCTAGAAGATAATATTTGTATTAAAACTCACAGCTCATGTTGTATATTTAAGATTGTATTTGTATTTTGTACCATGTATTTGGCGACTTAGAATATATGATGTATACCTATTTTGGGGGCGCCACATTAATCACATCTTAACCAATTACTAATATTATTAATTTATTAATAATATTTTAATCAATATTTAATATCTTAACCATTCATAAATACTATTAATTACTTAATAATATTTTAATTAATTAATAATATTATTAATCATTTAATAATATTATTATTTAACTTTAATCTAATATTATTAATCATTTAATAATATTTTAAATTATTATCTAATATTATTAATCACTTAATAGTATTATTATTTAACTTTAATCTAATATTATTAATCATTTAATAATATTTTAAATCATTATCTAATATTATTAATTATTTAATAATATTTTAATTTAATTCTCATCTAAATAATATTAATTACTTGATAATATCATAATATAATATTATTAATCTCTTAATAATATTTTAATCATTTATTATACTAATAAAAAATTTATTCTAATTATTTACCCCTTACTAATTACTTTATTTAACAACCCTAATATGCCAAAAATAAAAAATCTTATCAAAATGGCCAAAATACCCTCCAAAAATCTGGACACATCATATTTAGGGTCTCTAAGTCCTAACATTACATTTTATCCATTTATGACATCACATAACTTATTATTCTTAACTCAAACACATCCATGAAAAATACTAAATTAGTTCTGAAAAATCTTATTTTCTGGAATATATCAGTACCCATGATGACCATATAATTTTTCTGTAATTTTTGGATTTCATTTACTATTTTTAAAATGACCAAAATAGTCAGATTTTGCAACAATTATCATGGACAATTTTTATGTCCGAAAATTACGAAATTTTCAGGAGATGTTTCTGTTATGTATATGTACTTCTAGTAAAAATTTCACAATTTTTGGAGTTACACGAAAAATGTTATTTGCTTTACTTTTAAAATAGTCATTCCTTGTAAAATTCATAACTCTCATTTTACACGTCCAGAAATATCCATCTTTTGACAGGATATAGATAACTCATCATATTAACATACCAAATTTTCTTAGGATTTTTAAAGCAAAGAAAATAGATGAAACTGCCCCTGCATGAATAGGTCAGAAACTGGCCTTTAACAGTTTTTTTTTCAACTGGACTTTTTTGTACTAAAATGGCTGGCAAGGCTTGTAAAATGGCTACCACTTGGGTTTAATAGTTAACTTATATATCTTGCACCACTCTTTGATGGATCACAAAAAAGAGTTGTAGATTTCAAATGGTGGATTTTCAAAGAAGATTAGGGTTTTCTAAACTAGAAAACCTATTTTTCTTTTCTACCTTTTGATCAACATTATAACACCCAAAATGGTTAGATCTTGTGGACCCAAGTGCAAATTAGGGTTCACTTGTCATAATTAAATTAAATGCACAAATTAAGATTCACATTATGATTAAATGAAAAGACGGAAGAGCCGAAAATAAAGAAATAAGACCCAAGAGAATCTTTCACATGCCCCGAGGCAGAAGACACGCGGAGGCGACTCATTTTGGGAATTGATTGAGGGATTGGATTGGTGGCTAGAAGGACAGTACGATCTGGGCATTACTTTGATAACTAAGGGAAAATTTGGAATTTCCCCGAGATTATGTGCCTAGCACATGACCACTCTCCAGAAAATCCTATAAATACCCCTTACACTCCATTGGGAAGGGGACCTCATTTTTTGTCTCTTGGATCTTTTGGAAGACTTGGAGATTCTCTCTCAACCCGAAGACTCAAGAAGGCTCTCTGAATCCTTGCTACCCTAACAAGGTTGTCGAATTCTAGGAGTTCTGCCACGTGTCGTCGGAGTAATCGCTCACCTGTTCTATTCCCCTTTTCAATCAATTAATCAATTCCGTACTTTTTGTGGATTTCTCTCCTCCTCAGCCAATACAAAACACTAATCCTAGCAAGGTACGATTTCCTTGCCCATATTTCTTTGGCGACTCTGCTGGGGAGGTGTAGAATTCGTGAAGGGTATGCCCACAACTCGAAGTGGGAGAACTACAGGAAGAGTTGTTTCACCAACAAATGGTATTACCTCACCAAATCCAGTTCTAAGGCAAGCAACTCAAGCTTTCCAAGGCGCAAATCTGGATTTTGACCAACCACTTATTGAAGACACTTTGGAAGGGAGTTCAACATCACTATACATGGCCAATCAATAACAAACCAATGTAGGAAGGCAAGTTGAGGATGCAGGCAGAAAGCAGACGAATGTTGTGCAACTGGAGATGCTCAAGGCATTAAAGGAAGCACAAGAAGGACAAGGGATGATGATGGCCATGATGTTGGAGATGCAGAGGAAGCAAGAAGAGTTGGGGAACTTCCACCAACAGTTGATGCAGATCCCTACCTTAAAGGCCATGTTCCCAGGCAGTTTGCAGGGAGAACAAGTAGGAATGGAGGACAACAGCAATGACAGCATCAACGAAGAGAACCCGGTTGTACCTCCTTTGACGGAAAGTCAAATGGTTCTAATAATCAACTTGGAGCCCCAGAATAGTGGTGACGTTCCACAACCTAGGTTGGAAGGAAGCCAACCACAGACAAACATCATCCCTACTGGTCTCCCAGCATTTTCACAGGTACAGATGCCAACCGTCCCAATCCATGTCCAGCGAGTGAGCTAGCAACTGCCACCAGTTCCAGCTTTGTACGATGCAAGTATACATCAACCAATATCTTCACCATACACACCGCCAATACAACAATATATCACAACACCCCAGAGAGTTCACGCCACGAGCCAGTACGTGGCGAAGGATGATATGATCGATGTGATCAATCAACTTCGCATGTAGACATCTCAACCATCGGAGTTAGACTTTACTCCACCTTACTCGGCACACATTTGGAGGCAACCTTACCCGACAGGGTATATTAAGAATCCCCCGCAGTTTCCAAAATACAACGGGGAGAAAGGAAATGCCAGGGAACATATTGCTAGGTTTGTAGAGTCGATGTATCCATGGCTCAAATATGATGAAGTGAACAACCACAACTTGTTGATGTAGGAATTCAACAAAACTTTGACGGATAGTGCCTTAAGTTGGTACTACAATTTGGAGAAGGGGTCAATTCATGATTGGGGTGACCTAAAATTATAATTTTTTAAGAAATTTTTTTATGTGCAGAAATAGGTAACCATTGTAGAGCTCATGAGGTTCAGGCAGAAGCCAAATGAAGAGCTATCAGATTACATTGATAGGTTTAGGGCCCACGCAATGAAGTGCGCAGAGCCAATTGAAGAAAAGAACTTAGCCATCATTTGCAACAATGGTGCCTTAGATGCTTTCAAGCCCCACCTCATTACCAAGGCCTATGATTCCTTTGCGACCATGTAACGACTCGAAAATTAGGATCGTCCAGAATTTAAGTTTAAAGAATTAGTTATTAATAAAATGAATTTTTATTAATAATATTATGTGTTATGTTTTTATTAATCGTTCTAGAACCTAGGATGATTATAAGTCGGGAGGATTCTGGCTACAAGCTAGACTGAACGAGTAATAATTTTCAAGATGAAAATAAAAAATTTCTGGGAATAAAAATTTTTCCAGGGAAAAAGACGAAATATGCACTATTCACCTGACGAAACCTAAGGGTTAAGGTTTGAATAACCTAAGCCTTTCTGAGAGTTCGGTATGTCAAAATGACATTCCGTCGAAAGATTTGACGATAAAATGTCATGAAAAGTTAAGTAAGCTGATAAAAGTTTTTCTCAAAAAACGTGTAAAAATCGGACCAAATAAAAATGACGAAAAGTACTGTTATGTACTTTTCATTTGTTTTGCTACGTTAGGGGAAACCATGAAGGAAAACACTTAACGCCTGTTCAGGAGAGTTTTACCGACCATCATTTGGGCCGAAGGCTTGAGAGGCCGATGGGCTGAAGCCCATAAAGATGTTGGAGATGTTCGGGTCGGCATTTGAGCCCTCCTAGGCCAGAGTCGAACCCAGTTTTGTGGTGTTCAGGGTCGGGTCTTTGAGTCCTTTGGGCCGAAGCCCAGACTGGGTTATAGGACCAATTGGACCTGCATAGTGGGCTCTCATGCGTGCAGAGTCTGGGTACCTATTCATATGCATATAAGGTAACTCCAAAGGTGGTGATGCGGTTGGACTCTACTTGCACCTTTTAAGGAGGTTGTGTTGTACCCAAGTTATGGTAACTACCATACACTAGGAGTCCTAATCCGACTGGGAGAAGGATTCTAAGGTGGTGAGTACTATAAATACATGGCCTAGGTTATCATTATGAGGTAATTCATACTTTTGAGCACTAAACACTTAGCCTCCATTGTTAAACCTTATAACGGCCTATATTAATTCTCACACCAGAGCTATCCCCCGGCGGCACAAGCCGTCAAGCTTCTGTGTGATCTGTTACTGTGTAGGTTCTAGCACGTGAATTCTGTGATTGGACGCGCCGGCGAAACTTGGTGTTAACATTGGCGCTAGAAGGAGGGCTCAGTGCTTAAACAATCACAATCAGATTCTTTTCCAGCAAGAAACTATGGCGAGCGTCGAGTATGCAGTTTCCAACCGGGAAAAGGCCAAGTCGCACCAGACCACTCAAGTGAGAGGGTCGGTGAAGGACAGACTGGGTTCCATAATCCAGGACGATCAGAGGGAGCTGGCTGGCTCCCCCCGGAGGCGGCTCTTTCACGAAAGCCAACGTACCTCCGACCAGGCTAGTCGGATGGACGAAGCTAACTCACGAGCGCTAAAGGTGCATCAAAAAAGTCGTAGCCAAGGTAGTCGAGACCAGAGAGAATTCATCCTGCAAAAAAAGATGCAGCAAAACAAAAATGCCATGACGGCCCTACGTCTTCAGCAGGAGGAGCTAAAACTATAGATGGCTAACGTGGTCGGGGAGCAAGAGGCATCCTCTAAAAGGCGTAGGCACCGTAACCGATCTCGGTCACCCGGAAGGGTAGAGGCTGAAGGGGAAAGGAGTAGATACCGAAGTCGTTCCAGGGACGGCCGAAGCCAAAGGAGGAGCCGATCAACAGGACGACAGTCAGAACACCCGGGCAGGTCTGGACAGAGGAGGGGAGACGAGATTCCCGAACGTGAGAGGGACAGACCCCGATCGTCCCCTCACAAAGGAGAGTCCAACCCCCTCGCTCGAAGGGTAGCTGAATTGGAGAAACCGTTGTTGGCTAAGAGCCCAACGGAGGTGCCCTCGGTCTGCTTAGGGCCACCCTTTTCGCCAAAAATTAATCAAGAGACAGCGGACCACAAAAGGAAGATGCCCCCGATGGAGACTTATGACGGGCTGGGGGACCCTTACGACCATTCTGATGGGTATGACAGGTTGATGACTTATTATGGCCACTCCGATGCGGCCAAGTGTCATATGTTCGCTACTACCCTGAAGAAGAGTGCCTGGGAATGGATGGGAACCTTGGCGTTGGGGTCGATAAGTTCGTGAAAGGACCTTCGGGAAAAGTTTCACACACGGTTCGGGAGTAATAATAGACGGGGAAAAATCATAGCATCCCACATGCAGGTTAGGCAGAGACAAGGTGAGAGCCTGTGGCAGTATGTTAAGAGGTTTTGAGAGGCTGTAGGATCGGTGGCTGAGCTAAATTCCACACAAGCCTTGGGATTCTTCACAATGGGGCTAGACATCGGAAAATCAAAGAAGCTGATGAAGGACCTGGTGATAAACCCCCCGGCCGACCTAACAGAAGCCTTCTACAGGGCCGAGGGACACATAGCAATCGAGGAGGCGATGGGGAATTTCAAGCCATCAGCCCAATTATACGAGAAATCCAAAGATCGGGATAAACAGAGTTATCAAAATTCAGATAATCAGGGCAGGTCCGAAAGTTACAGTAAGAAGAACTACAACGGGGTAGGGTCGGGCAGTGGATGGCCACCCTTCCCAAACAAAAATGTTAACAAAGTGTACACCGCACTCAATACAGATCGGGCTAAGATACTGGAGGAGATGCGAAACAAGCCCTTTTTTGAACCCTGCCAAACGTTCCCGAAGCCAGGGAAAAGAGGTTGGAACAAGTATTGTGCGTACCACCAGAGTCGGGGTCACACGACAGAAGATTGCACTAACTTGAAAGACTTAATAGAAAAGAACGTTCAAAACAGGAAATTGGTACAGTACGTAGTTGGCAGGGAAGGGTCGGAAGTCCCACAAGAGGAGAACAGAGAGCTCACTCGAGAAGCACAGTCGCAGCCGAACCCACAAGCCCGAGGAGTTATTGATGTGATATCGGACGGGTCAGTAGGGCGTGTAACCGGTAGGAAAAGGAGTGGGCATCTCGAAGCCGTACTGTCACTAGCTGGCTCCTCACCCAGAAAAAACAGGCCATATTCAGGCATGACCATCTCCTTCTCAGATGACGACTACCCTACTGAACACATTGAACCGCACGACGGGGCACTGATGATAACTGCTCAGGTCGGGCCATTGGACATGAAGAGAATTATGATCGACAACGGGTCCTCGGTCAACATACTCTACAAATATGCCTACCAGAGGATGGAGTTGGGAGGAAAGAAGATGGAATTGGGAGGAGAGGGCCCATTATATGGTTTCAGTGGCGACCTAATTCATGTGTAAGGCACGATAGAGTTACCAGTCAGATTCGGCACGGCCCCTAAACAAACAGAAATTATGGTAAAATTCTTTGTCGTACAAGTGGATTCGGCTTACAACGCCATCTTGGGAAGACCTACTTTAGCGGCACTGCAAGCAGTCACGTCTATACCCCACTTTAAAATCATTTTCCCAACATTGAACGGGATAGGGGATGTAAAAGGAGATCTCGATATTGCCCGAAAGGTGTTATCGGAATACCTTGATTTCTTCAGGGGTCGGGGTCAATAAGCAGAAACAGACGATGACCATCGAGATAGAGCCGTTCACTGAGGGAAATACTGAACCCATGACCCTACCGGTAGAGGAAACGGAGGATCTCGAGTTAATACCGGGGAATCCAAATAAACTGATCAAAATCTGGGCTGGATTAACCGAACAGCTGCGAACGGGTCTAGTGGAATTGCTTCGGGTGTACACCGACATCTTCGCTTGGGAACCAAGTGACATGCCCAGGGTAAGCGAAACAATAGCATTGCATAGGCTTCATACTGACCCGAAGAGAAAGCCGGTGATACAAAAAAGAAGGACCTTCGCCCCAGAAAGATAGAGGATCATAGACGAAGAGGTTACGAAACTGCTAGAGGCAGGGTTCATCTTTGAGATCGACTATCCCGAGTGGCTGGCGAATGTAGTATTGGTTCAGAAGCAAAATAGGAAGTGGAGGATGTGCATCGACTACATGGACCTGAATAAGGCATGCCCTAAAGACTTCTATCCCTTACCCAACATTGACCAGTTAATTGATGCCACTTCGGGGTACAAAATGTTAAGCTTCATGGACGCTTTCTTGGGATATCACCAAATCTTGATGCACAACAAAGATATCCCGAAGACCAGTTTCATCACACATCGGGCTATATATGCGTACTGAAAGATAACTTTCGGACTGCTGAACGCAGGGGCAACCTATCAACGGTTGATGAACTTCGTATTCAGGAAACAGCTGGGGCGAAGTATGGAAGTGTACGTGGACGACATGATCGTCAAAAGCATGTCAGTCCGGGATCATCTGGAGGATTTAGCAGACTGCTTCGAAATAGTAAGGCAACACAAACTAAGATTGAACCCGACTAAATGCACCTTTGGATTGGGTTCAGGGAAATTTCTAGGATACTGGGTCAGTAAGAGGGGAATTGAGGCCAACCCGGCAAAGATCTCGGCGATCTTAGACATGAAATCTCCGAAGACATACAAAGATGTTCAAAGGTTGACGGGCCAAATAGCTACCCTTCGGAGATTCGTGTCAAGGTCAGCTGAGAAATGTCTCCCCTTTTTTAACACTCTAAAAGGTCCGAAAAATGATAAGAGTTTCCAGTGGACTTCGTGTAGCAGCCCCGAATCCGGGCCCCAAATCACCTCGGATCCGGTATACTATTTCTATAACTATTTGCGGAAGATATAAACATAAATTGTTTATACATTACATTACACGCTATTCCCCAAGGTCGAGTAACCTTAACTTATACACAATTCATAAAATATCTATTACACAACAATATTTATCAAAATAAACTATTACAAACTAGCCGCACATTTTATCCCAAACTGAACTTGGCATTAACCTTTTCTGTATCCGAACACATTCGCCTTATCTGCAATATTTTATCATGATATAGCAAGGGTGAGCATGAAAGTTGCCCAGCAAGTTTAAATAAAATAATATAACGATATCATGATTGAAGAGTATGAATAATAAGTTGGCTATAATTCATCAATATAATTGAGAACTAGCACGAACAAACTTTTGACTGAACAAGTTTTATACATAAACAAACATTTCTGAACCAACTAGTAATGAAGGTGATCAGCCTTTCATACCTGACTTATACATGCAAGATGTACAGAGTACAATTTTCGTGGCAATCAGCAATGATTAACCATAAGCTTGAATAAAATACTCTTATTAGAGTTAATTACAAAGAAACTTGCCTGAACCGTTGATTACCGCAACGCAATTTATAACGCTTTACCCCGAAGGCCTAATATTAGTAATATAGATCTCCAATATTAGAATAATATCATCGCATTATAATACTTTTATATATTTACACACAGAATAACCTAAACACATTACCACATAATCCTATCAGTCTATACAGCACATAAGACATTGCATCAATTCAAACTATTTCAGTCTGACTTGAAACCGACACAATTCTATCATCCCGACGGTCTAGTCGGACGAATAACGAGTTTAAGTTGAATTAAACTCTGTCTAAACACTTAACAATTATCACAGATAATTATCTTATCATTCAAAATAATTTTTAAAGACTTATAATAATTTTCAGATAATTATTACCATTTATCACCATTTTTCAATCATTAAAATTGTATTTAAATGAATTAAATACCACTTAATACCTTAATCATTAATATTCATTTAATATAAAATATTAATGATAATCATTACATAATATTATAATATAATTATAATATATCAAAGTATTTTTAATACCTTAAAATCATAATTATATGATTTTTAAACACTTAAATCCATTATCCGTTAATTGCTATTAATATTAAAATATTAATATTTTCATGCCAAAATATCAAAAGTTATATTTTATAACTTAAAATATTTTTAGATCATTTAAATTATTTTTTATATAATTTATAAAGCATTAATTCCATTTTTCCTTAATTTATTTAATATATCTATTAAATAAACTAATTATCATTAATATTTATTAATTAATGAAATTGATCCCAAAATATTAAAAGTCATCAAAAATAACTTAAAATATTTTCTTATACCATAATATTATTTTTTTCATGATTTTTAATGAATTAAAACTATTTTAAAATAATTTATTTAATATTATAATTAAATAAATAAATACCATTTATATTCCAAAAATAATAAATATTTTTGAAATATACATAAAATAATTAAAAATTATTTTTCAGACTTTAAAATAATTTTTCATAATTTATTATGTATTTTTAATAATTAAAATTTTTTTTCTAATTTTTAATTAATTTTTAGAAAATAATAATAAAACTGTCGCTAAAGGGCTATAGCGACACTTTCTGTCGCTATAGGTGTTCTTGATGATTTCTAGAAAATCTGTCAGAAGCCGAGGGGCTTGGTTTGACCATGATTAAAATAGTGAAGCTAATGTTTTCTGGGCTAACTAAGACTTTCAACGTGTAGTACTCATGTAGCACTACCATTATCAACCATTAACTAAGTCATAACTTAACAGGCTAGCAAGATTTGCTCCTTCAAAGTTATTGTCAGAGTGCTGCTGGGTTTTCTGAGTAACCCAGAAACCCAGGCAGTTTCGTGGTCTCATTTTCCATTCAATTTAATTCGGTTTTCTGGTCATGATTAATGTGATTTCATGGTTCATATCTATATTCCACATGTCAAAGAACATGTTTAAAGTAACGTCACATTTTAAAAACATCTAAATCGCCAGAATCCGTGCGGTCAAACTCTGTCAGGAATTTGGCTTATGAACTTTTCTGGGTTTTTCCAGAAAAGTTAAAATCAGTTTGGGTGGACTACTTTGACCACCTGTTATGTTTGTTTGGTTGACTTATTAAGGCATTTAAAGGTATTTAGTTATAGTTCGGATAACAGGCTACACTTTCAATACAACAACAATAACAAACAACATAATACTGGACAAATCAAGGCTGGACAAAACCTTGTCAGACGCTGATAACGTACTTCTGGGTTGCCCAGATTTTGCTCGGTCAAGCCCGGTCAACGGACTTTGACCTTTAATAACGTACGATCTAGACCTGTTATGGCTGTGGTTCAAACTCCAGATCAAAGACCACATGACAAGCTACCTATTTCAACTTTAAAACAACAAAACGCAACAACAGAAACGAATCGAAGGCCACTGACATTCGGTTGTCAGCCACCTTTGGTGTTCTTGGACAGATTTTAAAAACTTCAATTTTTCTACACTTTGATGCTATGGATCTATGATAGATCATCATAGATCATCATAAAACATCTTCTAGCACCGATTTAAACACATAAACACAAATTTTAACTTAGCATACATGATCATAGTGTTAGTTAGGGTTTATACCTTTTAGTTTCCAATCTTTGATCCATGCTCTCCTTAACAAATTGTGGTGATCTAAAGGCTAGATTAGTGACTGAATCACTTAAAATTTTCGGAGCTTTGAGATAAAGAGAGAGTTGGTGAGAGCTAAGCTATCAAAATAAGTAAAATATGAACACTTTCTCTCTCCCAATCTTTATATATTGTAATATAAAGTTGTTAGATGTAATGTGCTGTCACTAAGAGGCTGAAATGGCTGAAATTTTAAGTCTTGCAAGTCAAAATAGTTGGTAAACAACTAAAGTTTTTGCCAATTTTGCAAGTAAACTAACTAAAATAAAAAAAAGCATTTTGGACATTTCCATATATTTCTAGAATTTGCCATTTAATGAAACCCTTAGGGTTTAGGGTTTGGAGCATTTAGGATTTATGGTTTAACCCTTTAGGGTTTAGGTTTTAACCCTCAAATATATAGCAACATGGATTTTTAAAAATTTTCTAATTAGAATTTAAAAATAGAAATTTTTGATTTCTAATTTATAATTAGGGCTTCCTAATTATATCATAATCTCCTAGTTATAAATCAATCTTTGCTAATTAGGACCAATTTATCCTAATTAAAATTGCTAATTAAGCACTTAGGGTCAAATTTGTACATTAGGTTTCAAAACCACATTTTAGGGTTTTAAATAGAAAAATAATGTTTCAATTTTAGAAATTTAGATTTCCTAATTAGATTAGGGTTTCTAATAACTTGACAATTAGGATTTATATTTCCTAATTAACATTTCTAATATAGCAATTAAATCCACAACTGAGCATTAGGGTTTCTGACGGAACAATAAGGGTTCCAAAAATTGAAAATTAGGGTTTGCTAATTAATTAACCTTTACCCTAATTAATATTTAATTATTAGCACTAAAGCATTAAAATTCTCTGTTATATTCCCAGATTAGGGTTTCATTTTATCAGAATCTGAAATTAGGGTTTTCAGATCAGTTATTAGGGTTTTCTAATAAACAATTAAGGTTTCAGGTAATTCATTAGGGTTTTCCCTAACTAATTAAAATTAATGACGTTTAACCTTATACATAGCATTGCATTCCCAATCTAGGGTTTTCAATATCCAATTTAAGGTTTCGGACTCCCGGAACTGAAACTAGGATTTCCAGAACCGATTTATAGGGTTTCTTATTAGACGTTATGGTTTTCTAACTGAACATTGACGTTCTTAAAATATACTTAGGGTTTGACACATATACAATTAATCTGGTCAACCCTTGACCCTTAACCACATTCTGTACACATACATAACCATAAACACAGATCATAATCACATAAATCCTTAATCCTGAATAATTCACCTAAATCCTTCACCGAATTTTTAAATTCTCAAAATTCAATCCGAATAACATCAAACGCATACACTTATTTTCTGTCTAGGTCTATTATTTGACCTTAAATCAATCATTTAAGATTTTAATAAATTGTCTAAATTCTCGGGTTGTCACATTCACCCCTCCTTATAAGAATTTCATCCCCGAAATTCACCTTACACCTTACACCGTACACCTTATACCATTCACACATATCACATGCCACCCAATTCACCACTCACAAGAGTAAAAGGTTTAAAATTGTGCTGAGGGGTCATATAGAGCATGAACACATTTAGTTTTAACGGTAGTGATCATACCGCAAAACAATACATTACTTGGTCTGTTTACAATCACAAAGAATGTAAACTACCGTTGCTAGTACTTTAGATGATTAGCCCATCGTACGGTTACGTCATGCATAACGTATTAATCATTTTTAGCGAATATTTACGCTACTAGATTGGATTATTTATCCAAACATTATCGTTCATCTCAGTCCTATCATTGGATTCCGCACCAAAACAATTTGGTTCGGGAAATTTCTTTCAATTAACACTTGGAGTTTTTATAACAATAGTCTAGTTGAATCAAATAGCATAGACTCATATAGATAA
Organism: Panax japonicus; assembly: GCA_020205505.1. NCBI lineage: Eukaryota > Viridiplantae > Streptophyta > Magnoliopsida > Apiales > Araliaceae > Panax > Panax japonicus. The sequence goes on along the minus strand of JAINUV010000735.1, from coordinate 32,277 downwards.
TTCAATTCAATCGAATTATTTAGGTGTAGCCAAACCCCGTTGACAAATTAAAATTTTTAAAAATATTTTTGAGAATGACGTCATGATGCCGCACTGTATTTACAGTCCGTTGAGGATTCCGTCATTTGGTGATTTTATCATACTACATCATACCATAGTGGAACAATGACTTTAGGTCAAATTCACACTAAGTAATACTGCATTGATGACTCCATCATTTTTATCATCTCTGCACCAGGTTACATGGTACATAAGTGATAAATAAAAACAATTTTTGATATTTCAAATCATTTGCGTCTAGCCGAAATAAGTGGCATAGACTGTACTTTAAACCGTTTAAAAAATGGTTACGAGTCATCATTTTTTTTTAAAAGGCACATAGTGCGTATTTAGCTTGATGTCAAAAATTTGAAGTTTAGCATAGCTAGGAGTTTAGGAAAACCTAAGTCTCCACTAATGATCATTTGCTTAACAATCTATCTGTTCCTATAATCCTTTACACTCCATTCACACACAACTATACCCAGTTCATAAAACCACACTTATGAGTTCATAACTTGGCCACAATTATATGAGTTTACGAACTTACCCTAGTTTGACCTTTGGCGTCCGTTCGCTGAGGGGCTCATAAACATTTCATATAACTATGAGTCAAGAATGTCACATAAGTATGAGTTCTAAGAACTCGTACTTAATCCTATATTCTCTACTTATGACCTATTTATCTATATATAACAACTAGCGTGACACAACATTTCAATTATTACCAATGCCACCAACTAAGTAGTTTTTACACCAAGTACAATTCCCCGCCCATACAAGAAATCATACAACTCAGTTGCTAACACGAGTCCTCATTGAAATCCCCACCTAATCTTAACCCCCGTTTTCCATACGAATTTCATTTAATCCGTATCCATAATCCATAACTCTTTCATGAGTTTTCATAGTACCATTTCATAGTACAACTGATACACAACATCTTGCTGTAAACTTTTCAATCATCAGATTGATTCTTTCTGGTTGTCATAACCTTATCAGATCATGGGGTGATCTTGTCGAATGTATTACGATTCAATTTCATGCACTATGATCGTTTTGTTTTACGATCTCCTATCCCTGCACTTTCAGTCTTTTAGACTCGATCTATTTACCGTTGCTGTTCAACTTTATTATCAGAGTTAGGGAACTCTGTTTCTTTACACTCGCCGAGATTCATCTTTGAATTCTACCGACTAACTAACTCTATGTGAGTTAGTCTTATCCTAATCACTGCGGTTATTGGTGTCAGGTATTCCTACCTAAGCTTCATAACCAACAGCTTTGATACCAACTGTAGCAGCCCCGAATCCGAGCCCCAAATCACCTCGGATCCAGTATACTATTTCTATAACTATTTGCGGAAGATATAAACATAAATTGTTTATACATTACATTACACACTATTCCCCAAGGTCGAGTAACCTTAACTTATACACAATTCATAAAATATCTATTACACAACAATATTTATCAAAATAAACTATTACAAACTAGCCGCACATTTTATCCCAAACTGAACTTGCCATTAACCTTTTCTGTATCTGAACACGTTCACCTTATCTGCAATATTTTATCATGATATAGCAAGGGTGAGCATGAAAGTTGCCCAGCAAGTTTAAATACAATAATATAACGATATATCATGATTGAAGAGTATGAATAATAAGCTGGCTATAATTCATCAATATAATTGAGAACTAGCACGAACAAACTTTTGATTGAACAAGTTTTATACATGAACAAACATTTCTGAACAAACTGGTAATGAAGGTGATCAGCCTTTCATACCTGACTTATACATGCAAGATGTACAGAGTACAATTTTCGTGGCAATCAGCAATGATTAATCATAAGCTTGAATAAAATACTCTTATTAGAGTTAAATACAAAGAAACTTGCCTGAACCGTTGATTACCGCAACGCAATTTATAACGCTTTACCCCGAAGACCTAATATTAGTAATATAGATCTCCAATATTAGAATAATATCATCACAGTATAATACTGTTATATATTTACACACATAATAAGCTAAACACAATACCACATAATCCTATCAGTCTATACAGCACATAAGACATAGCATCAAGTCAAACTATTTCAGTCTGACTTGAAACCGACACAATTCTATCATCCCGACGGTCTAGTCGGACGAATAACGAGTTTAAGTTCAATTAAACTTTGTCTAAACACTTAACAATTATCACAGATAATTATCTTATAAGTCAAAATAATTTTTAAAGACTTATAATAATTTTTAGATAATTATTACTATTTATCACCATTTTTCAATCATTAAAATCGTATTTAAATGAATTAAATATCACTTAATACCTTAATCATTAATATTCATTTAATATAAAATATTAATGATAATCATTACATAATATTATAATATAATTATAATATATCAAAGTATTTTTAATACCTTAAAATCATAATTATATATTTTTAAACACTTAAATCCATTATCCGTTAATTGCTATTAATATTAAAATATTAATATTTTCATGCCAAAATATCAAAATTTTTATTTTATAACTTAAAATATTTTTAGATCACTTAAATCAATTTTTATATAATTTATAAAGCATTAATTCCATTTTTCCTTAATTTATTTAATATAACTATTAAATAAACTAATTATCATTAATATTTATTAATTAATGAAATTGATCCCAAAATATTAAAAGTCATAAAAAATAACTTAAAATATTTTCTTATACCATAATATTATTTTTCATGATTTTTCATGAATTAAAACTATTTTTAAATAATTTATTTAATATTATAATTAAATAAATAAATACCATTTATATTCCAAAAATAATAAATATTTTTGAAATATACATAAAATAATTAAAAACTATTTTTCAGACTTTAAAATAATTGTTTATAATTTATTATGTATTTTTAATAATTAAAAACCATTTTTTTCTAATTTTTAATTAATTTCTAGAAAATAATAATAAAACTATCGATAAAGGGCTTTAGCGACACTTTCTGTCGCTATAGGTGTTCTTGAGGATTTCCAGAAAATCTGTCAGAAGTCGAGGGGCTTGGTTTGACCATGATTAAAAAGTAAAGCTAATGTTTTCTGGGCTAACTAAGACTTTCAACGTGTAGTACTCATGTAGCACTACCATTATCAACCATTAACTGAGTCATAACTTAACAGGCTAGCAAGATCTGCTCCTTCAAAGTTATTGTCACAGTGCCGCTGGGTTTTCTGGGTAACCCAGAAACCCAGGCAGTTTCATGGTCTCATTTTCCAGTCAATTTAATTCGGTTTTCTGGTCATGATTAATGTGATTTCATGGTTCATATCTATATTCCACATGTCAAGCAACATGTTTAAAGTAACATCACATTTTAAAAACATCTAAATCGCCAGAATCCGTGCGGTCAAACTCTGTTAGGAATTTGGCTTATGAACTTTTCTGGGTTTTTCCAGAAAGTTAAAATCAGTTTGGGTGGACTACTATAACCACCTGTTACGTTTGATTGGTTGACTTATTAAGGCATTTAAAGGTATTTAGTTATAGTCTGGACAACAGGCTACACTTTCAATACAACAACAATAACAAACAACATAATACCGGACAAATCAAGGCTGGACAAAACCTTGTCAGACGCTGATAACGTACTTCTGGGTTGCCCAGATTTTGCTCGGTCAAGCCCGGTCAACGGACTTTGACCTTTAATAATGTACGATCTAGACCTGTTATGGCTGTGGTTCCAACTCCAGATCAAAGACCACATGGCAAGCTACCTATTTCAACTTTAAAACAACAAAACGCAACAACAGAAACGAATTTGGTGTTCTTGGACAAATTTTAAAAACTTCAAATTTTCTACACTTTGATGCTATGGATCTATGATAGATCATCATAAAACATCTTCTAGCACTGATTTAAACACATAAAAACAAATATTAACTTAGCATACATGATCATAGTGTTAGTTTGGGTTTATACCTTTTAGTTTCCAATCTTTGATCCATGCTCTCCTTGACAGATTGTGGTGATCTAAAGGCTAGATTTGTGACTGAATCACTTAAAATTTTCGGAGCTTTGAGATAGAGAGAGAGTTAGTGAGAGCTAAGCTAGCTAGATAGTTCGGAATGCGAAGACGCGTTCCAGGAGATCAAGATGTATCTTAGCTCGGCACCATTATTAATGAAACCGACCCCCTCAGAACCTTTATACCTATATTTGGCTGCAAGACCGATGGCAGTAGGGCCGGTGCTGGTAACAGATAAGGGAGAAAAGTAGTTCCCGGTATATTATGTCAGCCATGTTCTTCGGGACGCAGAGACGAGATACCCGAACCTGGAAAAGTTTGCCTACGCACTCATAATTGCCAGTAGAAAACTCAGGCACTATTTCTAGGGTCATTTGATAGTGGTCTACACGGATCAGCCGTTGAAGAAGATTTTGCACAAGCCCGAGGTATCAGGTCAGTTGGCCGCATGGGCGATGGAGCTAACACAGTTTGCTATAGAATATCATCCCCGAACGGCTATCAAAGTGCAGGCACTGGCAGACATCGTGGTAGAGTGTTCTTTCACCGAATCAGAGGTGAGTATAGTGGCCGAAAAACTAGCAGGACAGACCGCATGAACTTTATACGTGGATGGACCATCAACTTCGGATGTCAGCAGAGCAGGGGTCATCCTGAAAAGTCCTGAAGGGTTCAAGGTGCAGCAAGCTATTCGGTTTGGTTTTAAGGCCACAAACAACGAAGCAGAGTATGAGGCCATCTTAGCAGGGATACGATTGGCCCGAAGCCTAGAGGTACAGAGATTGATCATTTACAGTGATTCACAGCTAGTGGTCAAGCAGTTATCGGGGGAGTACGAAGCTTGGGGGGCCAGGATGACCAAATATCTAGCCGAGGTAAAGGATAAGCTTATGTACTTCACATCGCACAGTTGTCAGGGGGTGGATCGGTCAGACAATACAATAGCGGATGCCCTGGAGAGACTGGAAACTACTGAAGCAAGAACTTTCGATGGATCAGTGTACTTGGAGGTTCTAGAATAGCCCAGTGTCCCGAAGAAAGAAGTCCTAGCCTTGGACCGACTCAATTGCTGGCTCACATCTTACAGCACATACTTGGTCGATGGGACCCTCCCTTCGGACCGAATCCTAGCCAGGAAAGTCAAACATTGAAGCTCGAACTTCATCCGCATAGAAGGAGACCTATACTGAAGGGCCTTTAGCTCTCCACTGCTCAAATGATTGACTCCTTCAGAGGCAGACTACACACTTTGGGAGGTGCATGGAGGGATCTGTGGAGATCACATGGGAGCAAAGTCACTGGCACATAAAATTTTGAGGCAGGGGTATTACTGGCCAAATATCTATGCCGAAACAAAGGAATTCGTTAGGAAGTGCCCTAAGTGTCAGCTAAATAGCAACGTTCTGCATCAACCGCCTGAAGAGCTCTATTCGGTCTTATCCCCAATTCCATTCGCTATATGGGAAATCCATATCCTGGGTCCTCTACCAAAAGCCAAGTGACAATTTAGCTTTGTGATCGTGGCTATTGATTACGTGACGAAGTGGGTCGAAGCCAAACCACTGCAAAAGATCACAGAGCAGGAGTGTTTGAAGTTTCTTAAAGAAGGAGTAGTCTACCGGTTCGGTATCCCGATGGCAGTAGTCTCAGATAATGGCAGACAGTTCGTGGGATCAAGATTCGAGGGCTTTTTGAAGGAGTTAAGCATCCAACACCACAAGACTTCGGTGTCCCATCCTCAGTCAAACGGTCAAGTGGAAGTGACCAATCGAACACTACTCAACGGGATAAAGCGCAGATTGGACGAGTTAAAGGGTCGGTGGCCCGAAGAGCTGACATCCGTTTTGTGGGCGTACCGAACTACTCCAAGGACAATAACCGGAGACTCTCCATTCAGGCTAGCATTTGGGACCGATGCTCTCATTCCAGTAGAGATCGGATCCCCCACCCTTCGCGTCATCCAATACAAAGAGTTATACAACGAGGAAGGCTTGAGAAGGAATTTAGATCTGCTAGATGAAGTTCGGGATTCGGCTGTGATGAGGTTGGCAATCTATCAGCAACGGACAGCCCGACATTATAATCGGAAGATAAAACTTAAGAGGTTTTCGGTAGGAGATCTAGTCGTTCGGGAGTCGGAGGCTTCAACCCCCCAGAACACCGGTAAGTTAATGCCTAACTGGGAGGGGCCTTATGAGGTGGTAGGAGTGCCGAAGCCAAGAACATACCGACTTCGAGCAATGGATGGTTCGGAAATAAAAAATACATGGCACGCTGGAAGACTTAAAAAGTTTTACTAGTGATAGTTATGTTATTTTTATTCTTACCCATGTAACCGATTCAATCTAAAGGATATAAATGAAAGTTTTTATTCCTGTCAATATTTAACTTCATCTATATGCATATATTTCATTATTACCCGAACAGACACACTTCGGGCACTATCCGATCAAGAGGTTCGGAGAGATACCACTGATCGAGATAAGTCCCTCAGCATAATTGACCGAGAGTTCAAAAAATTCTTGAAGTACAGATCTCGGGTACCATCCGATCAATAGGTTCGGAAAGACACCACTGATCGAGATAAGTCCCGAGTATAACTGTTGGACCCTTAAAGATCAGATAAAATCTAATGACAATCCGATCAGAAGGTTCGGGTGGACATAATTGATCGAGATTAGTCATAAGTAAAACTGACAAGAGACATTCAAGGGCCAAAAGTATATCTCATTTACACTTTAGAAAAATTTTACAAACCCAATCGCCTACGATTCGGGCAAAGTACATTAAAAAAAAATCCTAAGTATCTACTCTGCAGGGGAATCGTCTTCGGCTCCAGACTCGTCATAAGAAGAGTCAAGGATGGAGATATCGACCCCAGCAGCCATCAGCTTTGCCTTAGCCTTCTCCCGATAAGTCTCATACCCTTCCCCAAATTGGGCTAGGACCTTATCATTCAGGGCTTCAGATTCTTCGTATTCGGCGATGGCCTACTGTCGGGTCTCGACAACCTTCTCAGGAAATGCGTTGACGATAGCAGTCAAAGTGTTGTTCTCCTTGATCAAGAACATCATCTTGCTGTTCATCTCAGAGTACTTGTCTGTAATACTTTCAATAGCATTCTCCCGATCCTTGACCTTCTGAAGCAGATGATCTTTCTCTGCCAGAAGAGTGTTTTGCTGATGCTCCAGCTCTTCGATCCGGTCTTCTTCTCGGACCGCCCTGATTTGGGTCTCAACATGAAAATCCTGTTCCTTCTTCAGGTCCAACCGCAGACCCCGAACGTCAGCCTCAAGCAACTCTATTTTCGTACCCAGCTGAACTTCTTTCTTTGTGGCTCGAGCGAGGGGAGGGATGGCTCGGGCTAGTATAGCGTTGGCCTGCAATGAACACATACATCAGTACAAAAAGTAAAAGTTAAACTTAATAGCAGGAATCATATTGGCAAAAGGAATTACCTATGTCTGAGCTCGAATGTAGTCCACCAAGAACTGATCAGAAGAATACCCTTTAAACCGCTCGTCGTCACCCAGAAGTTTGAAGTGATCGAAGAGGGTAAAAGGGAAGACCTCTGATGGGCTCTTGGGCCAACAAGTAGTCGGCGACCCTAGGGAAGAGCTGGGCCCGGAAGAAGGGGTGGCGGCATGGTCCGGACCAGGGACCACCATATGTCCCGTCGGGTGGTCGCCACCCTCCGACATTCGAGGTATTTTGGGTGGGGGTTCGAGAGGAACTTCTTCGGTGTCCTCCGAATCCTCAATCACCTCGGTCGGAGGAGGGGGCGACGTTGGAGTCGACTTCGGTATGGAATGTGGAGGGGCTTTTGCAGGTGCTTTGATGGCCGGTTTGGAGGGCTTCTTGGACTTCTTCAATAAATCCGCCTTCTCCGCGCAGCTCATCTTCAGCGCCCCCTTCTGAGTGGTCGGGGGCTCGGGCCCCGAAGTGGACCCCAGTGACAGCTCGTTGATCGAGACCATATCCTCCTCAGGAGCGTCGTCAGTCACTGCGGGTCGGATGAACCCGGTTGTGATGGTGGTAGGGATAAAGGCGTCGACGATGCCCTCAGGCTTGAAAATGGTCACTACATGGAGACAAAGGGGTTAAGAAATGGAATGCTTATCGGAAAAGGAGATAAAACAAAGAAAAACAGTAGGTACTTACAGCCGTGTTTGTACAACCAGGCTTCGTCCATTAGAAGCCCTAGATTCCACTGGGTTTTCTTCCATTGTGTGTAAAACGTCTTGAAGGCATCTACCCAGCCCTTCGAGAACCTAGAAATCTTGGCCGCCTGGTCGGCTGGATGGGCCCAGAAGGGAAGGAGCTGAAGGTCGGATCCTTTGGCAAAAAACCACTGTTCGTGCCACCCCTTGTTGCTCGAAGGTGTTTTGATCGGGATGGTGCGGTTGGGGCGTCTGTTGAGCTACCGAAGACTGGGATCTTTTGAATTGCTGACGGTGAACAGAGCAAAGAACAGATCAAGCCCGGGAGTGAGTCCCACCTCTTGGCAGATGGCTATGAAAGAAACTAGGTGGATATACGCGTTCAACACGAGTTGCGTGAACCCGACTCCGATGAAGGTCAAGAAGGAAGAAATGAAGTTGTGAAGGGGGAACCGAACCCCGTACTTCAAAACGTATAGGGGGACGGCCACCCATTCACCCTCGGGCCTCCAGAACATATTCTCATCAGGCCGAGGGATCTTGACTTTGTATTCTTTAGGTATTTTAAAAAGGACTTGGATATCGAAAAGCTGAGAGGGGGTAATGGTAGATGGAGTGTGGAGGTGGGAAAACTCCTCCGAGGAGTGGTAGGCATTTCGAACCCTAGTCTCAGCGTCTACCGGAGTAGGCAGGGCGTTAGGAGTGTTGTCAGTTGGTACTACCGGTAGCTCAACTTCTACAAGGTCGCCGGTGGTAACAGTGGTGGCGATAGGCTCGGTGACCGGAAGGGTGTTGTAATCAGCCATTGGAATATGAGATCGAAGGGAATGTGATGTGAATGAGAAGTTTTGGAGAAGAAATGAAAAAAAATAGCACTTAAACGCTAAACAGAGTTGAGGAAAATGGTGAATAAGGAGGAGTAGTATCTCGACAGAAATCGCCTTGCTGGAAAATTTGAAAATAGAGGACTTGAGAAAGAGGAGTCAGTAAAGGTGATAATGAGGGGGAAGTGGGGTTTTTATAAGGAGTATGGCACGGAATCCCAGGGCGGCTATTAAATGCTTAAGGTGGGTCCAGGCGTGAAAAGGCGTGCAACGTTTCAAATATCTACAACAGACCGTTGAACTTCCCCAAATAGCTCATCATTAGCTGTCGTGACCGTTCGAGGTCCTGACCTTCCAAGTCTCTAATTATAAATATGTTATAATAAGAGACTGGGGCCAATGTTTGGGAGCATTTTACCGACCCTCATTTGGGCCAAAGGCTTGAGAGGCCGATGGGCCGAAGCCCATAAAGATGTTGGAGATGTTCGGGTCGGCATTTGAGCCCTCCTGGGCCAGAGCCGAACCCAGTTTTGTGGTGTTCAGGGTTGGGTCTTCGAGTCCTTTGGGCCGAAGCCCAGACCGGGTTATAGGAGCAATTGGACCTGCATAGTGGGCTCTCCTGCGTGCAGAGTCTGGGTACCTATTCATATGCATATAAGGTAACTCCAAAGGTGGTGATGCGGTTGGACTCTACTTGCACCTTTTAAGGAGGTTGTGTTGGACCCAAGTTATGGTAACTACCATACATTAGGAGTCCTAATCCGACTAGGAGAAGGATTCTAAGTTGGTGAGTACTATAAATACAACGCCTAGGTTATCATTATGAGGTAATTCATACTTTTGAGCACTAAACACTTAGCCTCCATTGTTAAACCTTGTAACGGCCTGTACTCATTCTCACACCGGAGCTATCCCCCAGTGGCACAAGCCGTCAAGCTTCTGTGTGATCTGTTACGGTGCAGGTTCTAGCATGTGGATTCTTTGATTGGACGCGCCGGCGAAACTTGGTGTTAACAATGCCAAAAAGTGTTTTTCAGCTTTTCAGAAATTCGAATAATACGTAAAAGTTAATCGGTAAAGGAAAGACAAAATATCCAAAAATATTTAGATTTTGAGAATCGAAGTTTTTTAAACTGTCGAACGAAAACTCGAAAGACGGAACCACAAAACTTAAAGGCTAAGTAGACTTAAGGGCTAAGTTAACTTAACATTTAAGTCATGAATAGTAAGGAGGTGTGAATAGTAAGGAGGTTGGGGGTGAAATGACTAAAATACCCTAAGCCTTAGATTTTCTATAAATAGGAAGCTAACTTTTATTTAAATGGGATTTTGAAAATCCTATATCTTGAGAGAAAGAGAGGGTTCGGATGAAGAGGGAGAAGGGAGAGCATGAGCTTGAATGATCGGATCGAAAGTGTTCGTGAAATAGAAAAGCTTGCGAATCGCCGACTTTGTCTAGCGGAAGAAAAATAAAGAGGAACGGTATTAAAACCTAACTCCTAAGTTAACTTTTCTTATGTTTTTATGTTCAAAACATAGATTAATAAGAATAAGAAGTAAATGATGTTAGGAATGATTTCATATGGTTGAAATCGTAAGAAAATGAAGAAATAAGAATTAAAAGTTTAGTTTATAAATTTCTTAAAGAAGTATAAGATTCATGATGAATTAGAACGATCCAAGTGGATTATATGAATAATTAGGTGAAATAAGTAAGGAATGATGTTCTATAACATCAAATTCCAATAAAAAGTGAAATCCTTATCCAAAATATCGATTAAAATGAAGAACGAATGAAGAATACGAAGAACGTTATTAATGAACAAATTTAAAACCATCGTAGGATAATTGTTGTTGATGGACAAGTTTAAAACCATCACGTATAAGTTTGATGCATATTGCTTGGTTAGGAACGGTAGAAACGTTCATGAAAAATGGATTAAAACTTAGCTATAACGAAGTTATGGCGAAAATTTCGTAAAAGACAAACGAGAATTAGAAAGTTAGTAAATGAACCTGAATGTGTAGGGTTTCATAAGAATGTAAGAGAACATAGAAAACGTGAGTCATGAACTCAAGAATGAACGAATTTCGAGTTTGAACAAACGAAGAGCATTAAAATTGTAAAATGAATAAAGGGTGAAGATCAGGCCAATCGAATGGCACATTAACGGATTCAGAACAAAGTTTTTTCTGAGGGTAATAAATTGCATAAGATAAGGAAGAGAATGGCTTTGGAACGACCTCGTTCCAAATTATAACGAATAAGTTATGAAAGCTGAAAATAAGCGTTTTAAATTAAATTTAACACTTAGAGAGATTTTCTAGGGTTAGGGCTTAACGCCGCGGCGCCAGCCATGTCTTGAAAGGTGGCGCTGCAGCGTCAGACCAGGATGTCGGGTACTGCAAACTCGCGCTGAGGCATGAGAGATAAAAGGGAGAGTGGCGCCGCAGCGCCAGTGTAGGAAAAAAGCCTGAGAAGAGCTTTTAACTGCTTAACTCTTGGGGGAAACGTATGGGAAGATAAAGAACATAATGTTCAACGAACATAACACTTAAACAAGTGAATTAAACCTTTAATGAAGGTTGAACGAAAAGATTAAATGAGAGTAAAAGATAAAGAATGTAAACGTGGATTACAAAATCGATAACCGGGGACCGTAGTTACGATAAACGAATGTGGAGGATTGCTATGATTGTTATTCCCTGGATGTTGGGGAACGAGGGTAATGAATAACATTTTGATGTTATAACATGGTAGTGAGAGATAAGTGTAAAGCGTATAGACGCTACAAATGCAACGCTGTTGCAATAAACGATCGGTCGTAGCATACAACGAACAGTATGACTTCGATATTAAGAAAGAATAATGAACATGGGGTTCGTGGGATGGATAACGATCGAAAGTGATTAAAACCTTGAGTAAAGGTTGAATGAGAGATTAAAAGATGAGCAATGTGAATGTTGAATACGTAAATGATCCTCGTGAATCGTATTCGCATCGAACGAACGTTCTAAGTATACCCTAGTTGTATGACCTAGACATTGACAAAGGTAGTAAGTAAGACATGAATTATTGAGAAAGTCGTAATAAACGGTAATAAGAGTAATGAAAGCCGAAGGTGAGTCGTATAAGAATGAATCCTGAGGTATGGCATTTAGTTGCCAGAAATCCGTAATCAATAATAAATCAACTTAACGAATGTTATAGTTAATGGTTAAGATAAGTTATGATAAGTTTTGGTTGTGGTACAATCGTAACCTTTGATGGTTGACATATGGGAGCTGGGCTAAACAATTTCTTCAGAGAGCGAAGGTATATACAAAACTGGCAACCGATCTAACTCATTGAGATGGTAGTGTAGATGAGACGGGAACTTGTTTGTTGGTTGTTTGTGGGAAACCACTCAGAGTACTATATGGACTACTAGCAGAGAAGCGATGTGTGCTGAGTCCTAGAGAAGTTATAAGAAGAAGATAAGAATGTAAAACATCAAAGATGATGAACGTATAAGTAAGACATCTCCGTATGTCATGAAGCCGTAGAACGATATTGAAAGTGGTCGCGTAAACTTGGGTTGCAAGGACGTGAACCCTAAGAAGTAAAGTTAAACTAATGCATAAGTCAAAATATATGTCTAATTAGTGTATGTGTTGTATTTCTTATGTGCTACGTAGGAACATGAATGAGCAGTTCAGTGTAAGCTGTAGTTATACGTAAGGCAAGTTTCCTAACTTCATTCATATTTTAAATGAATGCTAGTTTTTAAAACTCCTCAGATGTTGAAATTGAGAAGTTCTGTCTATGTGCGAATGTGCAATATTTGTACAAGGTGGTAGAACGTATAAGGCCTTGAGCCACAATTTGAACACTTCAGTGTTTCTATGGTATGAACTATTTTGTAATTCAACTATTCAATACAAGTATGTTCTGTTTATACATGAATCGTTATTGTTAAGTCTGTGCTAATGATTCTAGCCAGACAGGATGTGTATGAAAAAGGTAGAAGAATGAAAGTATTTTAAAGTGAAATTGACTGATGTTTTAAAATTATAGGAATCGAGATTATTCCTATTGTTCAAGCTGTTTCATAACCTTTGTTCGGTTAACGAAGTTCTAAAGAAATGTTTGAATTCTTAAAATTGTTTGTTCAACTGCTATGACTTGCTAGGCAATTGAATGCTCACACTTGCTTTAAATAAAAAACATTTTCAGCGAACGAGGTTAGAAGAACTTAAGGATCTTATAAAGATCAAGCTGACGATATCCAGATGAAGTGACATTCAGGATGTGAATGAACGAGGAGATCAAGTAAAGACTTGTAATATAAAAAGACAAAATCGAACTATAGACTAGTTTAAGGAACTGTTATGTATCCTTGGTGGTGGATAAAAGTCACTCCTGTAAGAAGAAATGAATAATGTATTTATCATTATTTACAGTGAAAAAGGTTATATGGTTTTTAAAACCTGGGATTTGAGAGTATATGTTGTTATATTTCAGTATATAATGTTGTATGTTTGGAAGATGATGGGATCGTGATGTACGGAATCCAGATGTGAAAATAGACCGGATTTTGGGGCGTTACAGATTGGTATCAAAGCTGATAGGTTTTAAATCTTATGTAAGAGTATCTAAGACTATAATCATAGAGAGAGGGATAAGAAGATCACCATGTGATCATAGTGAATCGTAGTAACAAATGAGCTGTTAAACGATGAATGATTTATAGTACTACGAAGTAGTACGGGAAGAAGAACTCAGATTGAGTTGAGAAGGATAGTATATGAATTAAAGAAAAATTGTATTTAGTAAAGAGAGATTTAGAAGTTGTAAAAATTTCAATTGAGGACTCTTGTGATAGCTGAGTTGTATTGTGATAACCCAGGATTTCGAATAATCCAAAATTTGCGAATAATTTTTTTTAATTAATATTAATATTAATTATCAATTTTGTGATAAGTATCTGTGATACGAGTCTCGAGAAAGTCAATTTGTGTATTGACTAATAAATTTAGAGTAGAGTTGTGCTTAACAACTTTATAAAACCCTAACCCTAAGTTTTGGATAGGGATTCAGTAGAAAATATAATTAAAATAATTATATTGCTAATAATGTGTTTGTGTTGTATGTTGATTATGTTGATCAATAATTGATCGGATAAGGTTTGTATTTAATAAACCTTAATAAGGGATTTAAAACCCTAATATTAAATTTAGAAAATAAATTGTACAATTAAAAACCTTAATTGTACCCCGGGAAACCCTAATTTAAAATATGGGATTTTCTAAACCCTAATTAGGCAACTCTAATTTTTATTAGCATGCCTAAAGTGTTTGTTAAACTTAAATATGATTAGAAAACTCTAATTATATTTTTGTATGTTAAATTTCTATTTTAGAAACCCTAATTATATTTTAGAAAATTTATTTTTCTAATTAAACCCTAAATTTGAACATTGTGGGAACTAGAATTTTTAATACCTAAAGGGTTCAAACCCTAATCCAAACCCTAAACCCTAAGGGTTTGTGTATTGGACAAGAATGCCATTAATTGTATTTTAGAAATGACCAAAATGCCCTTTAGTGTAAATTAGTGAGCTAGCTTGTAAATCTTGGCAAATATGTGTTAGGTCACCAACTTTGTTGACTTTGTGGCATTAAAAATCTCAGTAAAACAGGCCCCTTGTGACAGCAAGATCAGATCTAGCAACATATCATAATATATATTGGATCTAAGAGAGAGAAAGTTCATAAAATTTCTCATTTGGACAATTTGCTCTCACCAACTCTCTCTCTCACTTAAAGCTCCGAAAATCACAACTAGATCAGTCCCAAATACTTTCCTTATATCAACCATAAACATATTGGAGAATCAAGATCAAAATTTGGGCAAGAAAGGTATAAACCTAATTTAATTTTTGATCTTGTATGCTTTGAAATTTTTTATGTTTTTGTGTTTAGATTTTTGCTAGATGATGTTTTATGATGATCTATGTTGATATAACATAGATCCATAGCATCGAATGGCTTTAAAAGTGATTATTTTTCAAACTGTCAAGAACAAGATCTGTGGTCTGACAAGCTAATGTCAGGAGCCACATATTCTTGTTCAGTTATGGTTTTTAGTGTTTTAAAGTTGATATGTATAGTTTGTCATGTTGGCTTTAATCTGCAAGTGATAGAATAGAAATTTGATGTCCAGATTTGAAGTTATTCATGGTCAAAACCCGTTGACCGGGCATGACCATGAACTTTCTGGGTAACCCAGAAAGAGTTAACCAGCGTCTGACAAGAATTCTTAGCCGCTTGATCTGTCCAATTTTGTGATGTTTGTTGATGTTGTTGTTATGAATATGTAGCCTGAATAGTGTACTACAAATCTGGGTATTTAGATCGCCTAAATCATCCAAGGATTTAACATATCAATTGGTCAAAGTAGGTCACTTGGCCACGGATGGGAATTTCTGGAATTTCCAGAAAAGTGAAGAACATGTTTTCTGGCAGAGTTTGACCGGATTGTATCTTGTAGATCTGTTGTTGTTAAACTGATGTGTTGCGTTGTGAGTGTTCTATGAAATACGGTCTATAATGGTGAACCATTAAAAAACATAAAACATAACCGGAACACGTTACAAATTGATCTTCAAAGTAGTACCATGAAACTGTATGGATTTCTGGGTTGCCCAGAAAACCCAGAACAGCTCTGACATTGTTTTGCGAGGCTCAGATCTTGAATTTGGGTTGTTGTTTGAGCCAATTGATGGTTGATAATTGGAGAATTACATGTATACTACACGATCACAGTTAGAACTAGCCCATAATCGAATTACACAAAGAGTAAAAGCCGGTCAAAGTTGACCCTTGAAGCAGCCGGCTGTCAGTGTTCTTGAGATCAAGAACACCAACAGCGACGCTTTCTGTCGCTAAAGAGCTATAGCGACGGTTCTATTTATTTTTATTTTCTGAATATTCCAAAAATTATTTAAAAATAGAAATAAATTCTAAAAATTACCAAAAATAGTTTTAAAAATTATTTTAAATTATGAAAAATAATTTTTGACCAATTGGAATATTTTTCTTTAATATTTATAAATATTTAAATATTAAAGGTATTTAATTTATTTAATTAGTGTATTAAATAAATTAGAGAAAAATGATTTAATATTATGAAAAATCATTTTAAATAAGAATAATGTATTTAAAAATATTTTGAGTTATAAAATGTAACTTTTAATATTTTTGGAGAATTTTAATTAATAATTTAATATTAATGATATGAGATTTATTTGATTATTAAATTAAATAAATAAGATAAAAATAATTTTAATGATTTAAAAATCATTTTAATTGAGGATAAAGTGCTAGAAAATATTTTAAATTATAAAATATAAATTTCAATATTTTTGGAGAATTTTCATTAATAAATTAATATTAATGATGTTTGATTTATTTAATTATTATATTAAATAAATGAATTAAAAATTATTTTATTGATTTAAAAATCATTTAAAATGAGAAAAATGATTTAAAAATATTTTAAGTTATAATTAATGACTTTTAATATTTGGATAATAATTCATTAATATTTATATATTAATGGTGATGATTTAAAAATAATTTTAATTATTTTAAAAATCATTTAAGTAGAATATTGATGATTTAAAAATATTTTAAGTTATTGATGATAACTTTAATATTTTGGAATGTATGTTATTAACATGTTGATATTATTAAATATTAATAATGGTAAGATTATTTGATAATCAAATCATTTAAAAAATGATTCTGATATTTGAAAAATTATTATAAATTATAATAATTACTTGATAATTATTAAAAGCTTTCGAAAAATATTATTAATGATAATTGACATATCTAAATTAATATTGAATCTTAGAAACCGAATTTACTTAACAATAACTGTGTTAATTGTCGGATAGGGTGACCAGAACACAGAGAATGGACCGAAGTCCAACCAGACTGAATTAGTTTGACTTGTTAAGTGTTTATATAGGTTATAAACACTGTTGTGGCTATGTGGTAATGTGTTTAGGAGAAGTTTGACTGTGAACTACAGTGTTTTGTGTTATGTGGATTATTGTGCTAATTGTTAGACCGATATTATTGGTTATAGGTCTTTCGAAAGCAGATAAGTATTTTGTGTAGCTGTAATCAGCGGAAGAGGCAAGTTCCCTAACTCAACCATGAGTTATTTCATTCAATTATTATTGGTGGATAATTATTGCTAATTATGCCACATCCAGGGATTTATTATTGAAATTAAATTATTGAATTAGAAAATATATATTCGTAGAATTACTGTTGTTGGATATTCATACCTGTAGAAGTTAGAATTGACAGTACAGATAATTCCTGTTTATTGTCAAATTACACTGAGAAATGTCTTAGCTAATTATTCTAGCTAGACGAACATTTGTTTGAATTTGATAGGTTTGAAAAGAGAATTCAATTATTATTGACAGATCGAAGCCAATTATTCTGGCTCGACCGAGAAGCAAATAGAATTTGAAATCCCAGTATTTCGTTGTAAAATCAAACTTTTGATTCTAAGACTGAGAAAAACAATCTTTTATATAAAGGGAACATTTTGTTGGTCGTGAATTCGACCTTTGCGTGTGTTTTGAGTATTATGCATAATATAAGGTATAATAAGCTGATCACTTGTTGTACTTGCAGAGGGGTATGATTTAATCTTTATGGTTAACTGATACACCTGAGTATTTATCAAAGTAAATCTTTGATATCTACCCGAGAAAATAAGTTCAAGATCTTGTATGATCGCTCAGTATAAATCTGGAAAACATTCCACTTTGATATTTCGTAGAATTGATTCTTGATTATTCATTAGAATATCGTAGAAACTTTGAAAGCGTTGTACTCTTTCATTATTAAATTATTGTGTTGTATAGAATACGAGAAAACTTGTTATTGAATAATGATTTGTTCAGCTATTTCAAAGTTCCTCGAACATTGATTTCATTCTATCAAAATAGATAGACTGTTGTTTTGAATTCTTATACATTTATTGTATGTCTTAACTTGCGGGGCAAATTAGTTGCTCACCCTTGCTAAATAAAACTTTTCAGCTAGGGGCGAAGTTGCAGGAGGTGCTGCAAAGGATAAAGGCAAAGGCGTAGTTATAAATTAGTTATGTTAAACGGTATTATTTATATTGTTGTATTGTAAACCGTTTTTGTATATCTAAAGGGTATATTTGTAAAGTTAAGGTTAGAAAACCTAGGTGATGTATTATTAAACTCTGATAAAAACTTATAAAAGTTACTATTTATATATATTATGGGTAGTTAAATGTTATTTATATTGTGGATCGTGAACACCAAACTCGGGGGTCAGGTAACCCGGATTTGGGGGTGTCACATGTTGGTATCAGAGCTGTAGTGACCAAGGTGTCACCAGCTGGTAGTGGAGCTGTAGGTTATAAACCTTAAGTGGGGTGGGGGAAAACCCTAGGATTATGACCATAGCGAGATAGAAAATACTCGTTTAGAGTACTAAGTGAGGGATCATTGTTGTGTATCGATAGTAAGATAAGTAAATTCGTAGTGAGAGAAATTTGTATTGGTGAAGTACTAATCAAGTTGTTAAAATTGATTGTAGGATGTCGAAAGAAGATAAGATGAGTACGGAGAAGCCAGCGGCTGTTGCACCAATGCCAGTAGCCGAGGTTCCAGCACAGAGCGAATCGGTTGAAGAAGTGGGGAAAGATGAACCAATGATCAATCTTGGGAGTGATCATGACGATTATCCTGAGATGTATCTAAGTGGTGATGAGGAGGCGGAGTCTGAAGAAGCTAAGGTGGAACTAAAGAATAAGATCATGGTTGGTGAACAAGATCAGCTATCTGTGGAAGTCCAAGAACCCCGAAGCAAAGTATTTCTTTTGGAGGAGTTGTGGAAGACGGAGCGGGCGTTACGTGAAATGACTGAACAACGGAACATGTTGAAAGCGCAGGTGGAGATGATGAAGGTTGAAGGTGGTGGATCGTCTGAAGGAAACGACAAGAAGGACAAGAAGAAAAGAAAGAGGAACAATGACAGTGACAACTCTGGAAATTCGAACCCGAAGAAAAAGAAAGCATGTAGCATGTGTGGTAAAACTCACGTGGGGGAATGCATGATATGGAAGAACGTGTGCTTCAAATGTAAGCAGGAAGGACATATCTCTTTGCATTGTCCTAAGCCAAATTTGAGGAAGTGTTTTTCATGTGGGTAGACGGGTCACGGATTCAACAAGTGTCCCAACAAGAGGAAGATTGGTGAAGGAAGTGGTCGGTAGACAACTTAGATATATGTAATCATATCTTTTGGTAGAAGTTTCTGATATTAAGATATGTAATATCAAGAACGATGTTTGAACATATGTTAATATATGTTTGTATGAATAAAATCTTTATTTTCTATATAAATATAAGATTATGATTTAATTGTGTGTTCTTAAAACTCATACTTATGGTATGTTCATGACTCATAATTATATGAAATGTCCTGAACCCCTCAGCGAATGGATGCCAAAGGTCTGACTAGGATAAGTTCATACACTCATATGATTGTGGCAAGTTACTGAACTCCTAAGTGTGGTAAGTTTGATGAACTGGAAATAGTAATGTGAAATTTGAGAATGCCAACTTTTTGTGTAAAGTTGGGGAATTGCAACTTTTGTAAAGTAGAGTGTGTTAATCCTAGTATTATTTTAAAGGGATAGTTATATGTGTTAAGTACTGTGATAACCCAGGATTTCGAATAATCCAAAATTTGCGATTAATTATTTTTTAATTAATATTATTATTAATTATCAATTTTGTGACAAGTTTCTATGATACGTGTATCGAGAAGGTCAATTTATGTATTGACTAATAAAATTAGAGTAGAGTTGTGCTTAACGGAGAATAGAAACCCTAACCCTAATTTTTGGAACGGGATTCGATAGAAAATATAATTAAAATAATTATATTAATATGTATATGTTTGAACGGTATAAAATTTTTGATCAATGATTGATCGGATAAAGTTTAATATTAATAACACATAATAAGAGATTAGAAAACCTAATCTCGGGATTAGAAACACTAATGTGCTGTTAGAAACCCTAATTGTACGCCGAGAAACCCTAATTTCAAAATCGGGAATTATAAAACCTAAATTAGGAAACCCTAATCCTAATTGACAAGCCTATGGGTTCATTAAACTTAAATATGATTAGAAAGCTTTAATTATATTTTTGTATATTAATTTTTTTTATTTAGAAAATCTAATTGCATTTTAGGAATTTTATTTTCTAATTTGTGAACCCTAAATTTGAAATTTAAGGGAATTAGAATTTTAAAACCTAAAAGGTTCAAACCCTAAACCCTAGTCCAAACCCTAAACCCTAAGAGTTTGGATATTTGACCATATTGCCATTCGAATTATTTTCCAAAAGACCAAAATGCCTATTATGGATATTTTATTAGATTACTTGTATATCTTGTCAAATCAAGAGTTGGTCACCAACTCTCTTGACTTTGTGACTCCAAATCTCTGCCAAATCAGCTCCAATTGACAGCTACAACATGGAATTCATTGCATCTAGAGAAAATAAAAGAGAATTAGAGAGAGAAAATTCACATAAGTTGGCCAAATTTTTCCAAAATCTAAAACAACTCTCTCTCTCTCTAAATCTTCGAATTTTTCAAGAATATCAGTCTCAAATACTTTCCTTAGATCAATCATAAACAAATTTGAGAGCATAGATCAAGAATCAAAAGCTAGAAATGTATAACCAAGTTTTATTTTTTTATCTTTGATGCTTGAGAAATTTTTGTGTTTATATGTTTAGAATATTGCTATTAGATGTTTATTGAAGATCTATGATGATCTATCATGAATCCATAGCATCAAAGTGCCTTGGAATGAAGTTTTTCAAAAAAACTGTTTTTGAGCAGTCTCGGTGGTCTGACAAGCAAATGTCAGGAGCCACAGATCTTTGTTCGTTTGTTCTTTTTGTTGTTTTAAACTTGATATTGGTAGCTTGATATGTGGGCTTTAAGCTGAAAGTGGTAGCATAGCAAGTTGATCCCTGGATTTGATGTTATTCATGGTCAAAACCCGTTGACCGGGCATGACCATGAACTTTCTGGGTAAACCCAGAGAGTGTTAATCTGCTTCTGACAAGTTATTGTAGCGATCGAATCTGGAAATGGTTAGGCTATTTAATGTGATGTTTGTAACCATCTAGTAGCCTTTTAGATATACTATAGATCTATGTTTATGTATGTCATAGAATGTAAACGGATTTGTTGTAATAGTCGGTCAAACTTGGCTGATTGAGCACGATAGCAGTTTCTGGGTAAACCCAGAAACTGTATGAATAACGATCTGACAAGGGTTTGACCATATGATTCATGATGATCCGGATGATGAAAAACGTATTTGTTGCTTTAATGTTCATTGATGTATGGACAATAATTTTAAACCTTTATATCACATAAAACAAAAGCATAACATTGATTAAAAAGAAGTTGAAAGTGGCTGGTCGAATTTTCTGGGTTTCTGGAAAACCCAGAAACCGTCTGACAGCAACTTTGGAGGCTTTGATCTCCTTGTTGTGATGTTGTTTGACCAAAGTATCGATTAGGTATTGTAGTGTTACATTAATACTACAATACTAAAGTTTTAGATAGCTCGGAACATGAACAGATTGATAATTATTCATGGTCAAACCGAGCACCTTGAAGCTGCCGGTTGTCAGTGTTCTTGGGCTCAAGAACACCAACAACGACGCTTTGTGTCGCTAAAGCTCTATAGCGACGGTTTAATTATTTTATTTTCTGATTTTTCCGAAAAATTATTTAAAATTAGAAATAAATTCTAAAAATTACAAAAAATGGTTTTAAAAATTATTTTTAAATTATGAAAAATAATTTTTGACCAATTGGAATATTTTTCTTTAATATTTATAATTATTTAAATATTAAAGGTATTTAATTTATTTAATTATTATATTAAATAAATTAGAGAAAAATGATTTAATATTATGAAAAATCATTTTAAATAAGAAAAATGTATTTAAAAATATTTTGAGTTATAAAAAGTAACTTTTAATATTTTTGGAGAATTTTTCATTAATAATTTAATAATAATGATATTATATTTATTTGATTATTAAATTAAATAAATAAGATAAAAATGATTTAAATGATTTAAAAATCATTTTAATTTTGAATAAAGTGTTAAAAAAATATTTTAAATTATAAAATATAATTTTCAATATTTTTGGAGAATTTTCATTAATAAAGTAATATTAATGATATTTGATTTATTTGATTATTATATTAAATAAATGAATTAAAAATGATTTTATTTAAAAATGAGAAAAATAGTTTAAAAAATATTTTAAGTTATAAATTATGACTTTTAATATTTAGATAATAATTTCATTAATATTTATATATTAATGGTGATGATTTAAAAATGATTTTAAATATTTTGAAAAATCATTTAAGTATAATATTGATGATTTAAAAATATTTTAAGTTATTGATAATAACTTTAATATTTTGGAATGTATGTTATTACTATTTTGATATTATTAAATATTAATAATGATATGATTATTTGATAATTAAATCATTTAAAAATGATTTAAATGTTTGAAAAATTATTATAAATTATAATAAGTGTTTATAAATTATTAAAAGCTTTCGAAAAATATTATAAACGATATTTGACTTATCTAAAATAATATTGAAGCTTAGAGACCAAGTTTAATTGACTATCAATGTGTTAATTATAGGATAGGGTGACCAGAACACTGAGAATGGACCGAAATCCAACCTGACCGAAATAGTTAGACTTGATAAGTGTTTATATAGGTTATAAACACTAATGTGGCTATGTGGTAATGTGCCTAGGAAAAGTTTGACTGTAAAATACAGTGTTATGTGTTATAAATGTTTGTACTAATTGTGAGACCGACATTATTGGTTATAGGTCTTACGAACGCAGTTAATTATATTGTGTAGCTGTAATCAACGTGGAAGGCAAGTTTCCTAACTCAACCTTGAGTTATATTTCATTTAATTATTATAGTGGTTAATTATTGCTAATTACACCACATCCAGGGAAGTTATTGTTGATTATTCGCAGTTAGTGCATGCTTAATAATTCAAATTGAATTACTAATTCAGAAATATATATTCGTAGAATTACTGTTGTTGAATATTCAAATCTGTAGAAGTTAGAATTGACAGTACAGATAATTCCTGTTCATTGTCAAATTGTGTTGAGAAATGTCTTAGCTAATTATTCTGGCTAGACAAACATTTGTTAGAACTTGATAAATTCAAGAAAATAATTCAATTGTTATTGGTAGAATCGATGCAAATTATTTCGGCAAGATCGATAAGTAAATAGAATTTGAGATCACAGTATTTCGTTGTAAAATCAAAATCTTGATTCTAAAACTGAGAAGAACAACCTTTTATATAAAGGGAATATTTTGGGTCGTGAATTCGACCTTTGCCCGCGTTTTGAGTATTATGCATAATATAGGGTACAAGGAGTTGGCCGGCTCTAAGTACTTGTAGAGGGGTATGATTTAATCTTTATGGTTATCTGATACTCCTGGTATATTTCAAAGTAAATCTTTGATGGATACCCGAGAAAAATAAGTTCAAAGATCTTGTGTGATCGCTCAGTATAAATCTGGAAATTATTCCACTTTGTTATTGTGTAGAATTGATTCTTGTAGAACTTTGAAAGCGTTGTACTATTTCATTATCAAATTATAGTGTTGCATAGAAAAGGAGAAGCCTTGTTATTGATTAACGATTTGTTCAGCTAATTCAAAGTTCCCCGAACTTTGGTTTCATTCTATCAAAATAGATAGGTTATTATTGTTGATTCATATACATTTATTGTATGTCTTAACTTACAGGGTAAACTAGTTGCTCACCCTTGCTATAAATAAAACATTTCAGCTAGAAACGAAGAGGCCAGCGGGTCAAAGAAGAACAAAGGCAAAGGCAAGATGCTGGAGTAGTTATAAAGAACATTTTTAATATTATGTTGTATTGTAAACCCTTTATGTTTATCTAAGGGGCATGTTTGTAATTTAAGGTTAGAAAACCTGGGACTTATGTATTAACATCTTATGTTAATGATTTATATATTCCTATTTATATATGAATGAGTAGTTAAATGATATTATAGTGTGAATCGTGAACACCAAATTCGGGAGTCAGGTAACCCAGATTTGGGGGTGTCACAGGTTGGTATCAGAGCTGTAGGTTATAAACCTTAAGTGGGGTGGGGAAAGACCTAGGATTATAACAATAAGCGAGATAGAGAATACTCATTTAGAGTACTAAGTGAGAGATTGCCGAAGTGCAACGATAGTGAGAAATGGGAACACATAGTGTGAGGAGTTTGTACTAATAAAGTACTAATCAAGTTATTTAAATTGATTGCAGGATGTTTGGAGAAGATCAAATGAGTATGGAGATGCTAGCGGCTGTTGCACCAATGCCAGAAGCCGAGGTGCCAGCGCAAAGTGAATTGGTTGATAAGTTGGGGAAGGTGAACCTATGGTTAATCTGGGGAGCGATCATGACGATTATCCCGAGATGTACCTGAGTGGAGATGAGGAGGTAGAGTCTGAGCCAGCTATGGTAGAGATAAAGAATAAGACTATAGTTGAAGAACAAGATCAACTAGTTGCAAAAGTTCAAGAACTCCGGAGTAAGGCATTTCTCTTGGAGCAGGTATGGAAGACGGAACGAGCGTTATGCGAAATGACTGAAGAAAGGAACGAACTCAAGGCACAGGTAGACAGAATGAAGGCGGAAGGTGGTGGATCATCTGAAGGGATGATCAAGCAGCAGAAAGACAAGAAGAAAAGGAAGAGGGACAACGATAGACCTAATTCAGAAAAGTCAAGCTCGAAGAAGAAGCAAGCCTGTGGCAAGTGTGGAAAGAGCCATTTGGGGGAATGTATGTGGGGTCAGAATGTGTGTTATAATTGTGGTCTGGAAGGACATCTATCACCAAATTGTCCTAAACCAAAGAAAGGAGGATGTTTTGCATGTGGTGGAACGATTCATAGGGTTAAGAATTGTCCTAAAAGGAAGAAAGATGGAGAAAGTAGACGGAAGAAAGATTAAGTGTGAGAAGTACAATCATTTGGAGTATACTATTTTCTTTGGTAGGAATAGGAGATAATTTTTGTATGACTCCACTTTTTGTGTAAAGTTGTAGTAATGAATCCCGACTTTTGTCACAAAGGGATAGTACCTGTTTATAGTTGTATGGGTAGTGTACTGAAAAGTACTATGTATTATTTGCATGAATATAAATGAAATGTATGTTTGTATGGATGAAATCTTTATTTCTATATGAATATAAGATTAAGATTAATTTGTGTGTTCTTAAAACTCATACTTATGGTAAGTTAATGACTCATAGTTATATGAAATGTTTTGAACCCCTCAGCGAATGGACGCCAAAGGTCTGACTAGGATAAGTTCATACACTCATATAATTATGGCAAGTTACTGAACTCCTAAGTGTGGTAAGTTTGATGAACTGGATATAGTAATGTGAAAATGGAGAATAACAACTTTTTGTGTAAAGTTGTGTTATTAATCCTGATATGATTTAACAAGGGATAGTAATATGGGAAGTACTAAATGTACTATATGCTATTTGAATAAATATGCGATTATGTGAGAATTAATATAAGATTTTTTTTTATTTAAATCAGATCATGCCGCCTAGACGACAGAATCGAAACCAACGAGAAGAACAATCAGTGAATAATGAAAGAGGTCAAGCTGACCCAATGCAAAATTTTGCAAAAATGATAGCCGAAGCTATGGAGAATAGAGCTCCCACAGGAAGAGGAAGAGCGAGGGAACAGACAGCTGATAGATTAGCTAACTTCAAGGATTTTAAAGCGGTAGGTCCGCCAGAATTCAAGGGAACCACCGATCCTATTGAACCCCAAACTTGGGTAAAGGAGATGGAGAAAGCATTCATCATTGCACGTGTGGCAGAAGAGCAAAAGAAGGCTTTCTCAACTTATCTGATGAAGGGAGAAGCTAATTACTGGTGGGAGACGAACCAAGCGAGAGCTGGTACAGAGGTGGTGTTGTGGACAAGATTCAAGGAGTTGTTCTTTGAGAACTACTTCTCACCGAGTATGCAAGCTCGGATGGAAGTTAAGTTCTTGGAACTTAAGCAGGAGAACATGTCTATTTCTGAATACGCGGCTAACTTTAACGAATTGGCACGATTTGCACCTCATCATGTGGACACAGAAGCAAGAAAGGCACGAAGATTTGAGAATGGGCTGAAGCCGGGGATATTCAACAAAGTAGCTGTGCTGCAGATCAACACTTTTGCGGCTCTATTGGAGAAAGCACTAATTGCTGTAGGAGGGAGCGAAGCAGTGTCTCGATTTCATCAGGAAAAGAAGAAGAAAACAAATGACGGTGGAAGTAGTGGAGGAAGTAATCCGAATAAGAGAAAATGGAATGAGAATACCCAGTCAGGTAATAAGACAGAAGATAATAGGAAAGGAAGGGAGCCATGTTCGAATTGTGTAAAGCACCATGCTGGAGTTTGCTTGAAGAAGAAGGGAGTTTGCTATAACTGCGGGCAAGAGGGGCATATGTCACCCAATTGTCCCAGTCAGAAGAAAATTCAAGGTTGCTTTGGATGCGGATCGACTGATCATTTGGTTCGAAACTGTCCGAAGAGAAATGCTGAGAAGGAAAGCGCCAACAAGGGACCCGGTGGCGGAAGCTTGACGATTCGAGGACCTGCACAGCCAGGAAGACCAACGGCCCGTACATTCAACATGACGGCGCAAGATGCAGTGGCAACTCAGGATGTGGCAGCAGGTAAGGATTTCAATACGCGAATAATAGGAGTTAGATAATTCTGTGAACTATTTTCTTTTATAGACTTAAGTCACATGTTAGAATTTGAAACACAAATTAATATTGTGTTGATCACAATAAATTGATGATACAACTTTAAAAGATTGTAGAATATAAGAAAGCGGTGATT
Source organism: Panax japonicus (assembly GCA_020205505.1). NCBI lineage: Eukaryota > Viridiplantae > Streptophyta > Magnoliopsida > Apiales > Araliaceae > Panax > Panax japonicus. The sequence goes on along the minus strand of JAINUV010000735.1, from coordinate 5,135 downwards.
CCGAGGACGAAATCCTTTTAAGGAGGGGTGAATGTGATAACCTAGGATTTCGAATAATCCAAAATTTATGAATAATTTTTTTTTAATTAATATTATTATTAATTATCAATTTTGTGACAAGTTTCTATGATACGTGTATCGAGAAGGTCAATTTATGTATTAACTAATAAATTAGAATAGAGTTGTGCTTAACGGAGAATAGAAACCCTAACGCTAATTTTTGGAACGGGATTCGATAGAAAATATAATTAAAATAATTATATTAATATGTATGTGTTTGAACGGTATAGAATTTTTGATCAATGATTGATTGGATAAAGTTTAATATTAACAACACCTAATAAGAGACTAGAAAACCTATTCTCAGGATTAGAAACACTAATGTGCTGTTAGAAACCCTAATTGTACGCCGAGAAACCCTAATTTCAAAATCGGGAATTATAAAACCTAAATTAGGAAACCCTAATCCTAATTGACAAGCCTATGGGTTCATTAAACTTAAATATGATTAGAAAGCTTTACTTATATTTTTGTATATTAATTTTTTTTATTTAGAAAATCTAATAGCATTTTAGGAATTTTATTTTCTAATTTGTGAACCCTAAATTTTTAAATTTATGGGAATTAGAATTTTAAAACCTAAAAGGTTCAAACCCTAAACCCTAGTCCAAACCATAAACCCTAAGAGTTTGGATATTTGACCATATTGCCATTAGAATTATTTTCCAAAAGACCAAAATGCCCATTATGGATATTTTATTAGATTACTTGTATATCTTGCCAAATCAAGAGTTGGTCACCAACTCTCTTGACTTTGTGAATCCAAATCTCAGCCAAATCAGCTCGAATTGACAGCTACAACATGGCATTCATTGCATCTAGAGAAGATAAAAGAGAATTAGAGAGAGAAAATTCACATAAGTTGGCCAAATTTTTCCAAAGTCTAAAACAACTCTCTCTCTCTCTGTAAATCTTCTAATTTTTCAAGAATATCAGTCTCAAATACTTTCCTTAGATCAATCATAAACAAATTGGAGAGCATAGATCAAGAATCAAAAGCTAGAAAGGTATAACCAAGTTTTATTTTTTATCTTTGATGCTTGAGAAATTTTTGTGTTTATATGTTTAGAATATTGCTATTGGATGTTTATTGAAGATCTATGATGATCTATCATGAATCCATAGCATCAAAGTGCCTTAGAATGAAGTTTTTCAAAAACTGTTTTGAGCAGTCTCGGTGGTCTGACAAGCAAATGTCAGGAGCCACAAATCTTTGTTCGTTTGTTCTTTTTGTTATTTTAAACTTGATATTGGTAGCCTGATATGTGGGCTTTAAGCTGAAAGTGGTAGCATAGCAAGTTGATCCCTGGATTTGATGTTATTCATGGTCAAAACTTGTTGACCGGGCATGACCATGAACTTTCTGGGTAAACCCAGAAAGTGTTAATCTGCTTCTGACAAGTTTTTGTAGTGATCAAATCTGGAAATGGTTAGGCTGTTTAATGCGATGTTTGTAACTATCTAGTAGCCTGTTAGATATACTATAGATCTATGTTTATTTATGTCATAGAATGTAAACGGATTTGTTGTAATACTCGGTCAAACTTGGCTGATTGAGCACGATAGCAGTTTCTGGGTAAACCCAGAAACTGTATGAATAACGTTCTGACAAGGGTTTGACCATATGATTCATGATGATCCGGATGATGAAAAACGTATTTGTTGCTTTAATGGTGTTCATTGATGTATGGACAATAATTTTAAACCTTTATATCACATAAAACAAAAGCATAACGTGGATTAAAAAGAAGTTGAAAGTGGCTGGTCGAATTTTTTGGGTTTCTGGAAAACCCAGAAACCGTCTGACAGTAACTTTAGAGGCTTTGATCTCCTTGTTGTGATGTTGTTTGACCAAAGTATCGATTAGGTATTGTAGTGTTAAATTAATACTACAATACCAAAGTTTTAGATAGCTCAAAACATGAACAGGTTGAGATTTATTCATGGTCAAACCGAGCACCTTGAAACTGCCGGCTGTCAGTGTTCTTGGGCTCAAGAACACCAACAACGACGCTTTGTGTCGCTAAAGCTCTATAGCGACGGTTTAATTATTTTATTTTCTGATTTTTCTGAAAAATTATTTAAAAATTTTAATAAATTCTAAAAATTATCAAAAAAGGTTTTAAAAATTATTTTTAAATTATGAAAAATAATTTTTGACCAATTGGAATATTTTTCTTTAATATTTATAATTATTTAAACATTAAAGGTATTTAATTTATTTAATTAGTATATTAAATAAATTAGAGAAAAATGATTTAATATTATGAAAAATCATTTTAAATAAGAAAAATGTATTTAAAAATATTTTGAGTTATAAAAAATAACTTTTAATATTTTTGGAGAATTTTTCATTAATAATTTAATATTAATGATATTATATTTATTTGATTATTAAATTAAATAAATAAGATGAAAATGATTTAAAAATCATTTTAATTTTGAATAAAGGGTTAAAAAAATATTTTAAATTATAAAATATAATTTTCAATATTTTTGGAGAATTTTCATTAATAAAGTAATATTAATGATATTTGATTTATTTAATTATTATATTAAATAAATGAATTAAAAATGATTTTATTTAAAAATGAGAAAAATAGTTTAAAAAATATTTTAAGTTATAAATTATGACTTTTAATATTTAGATAATAATTTCATTAATATTTATATATTAATGGTGATGATTTAAAAATGATTTTAAATATTTTAAAAATCATTTAAGTAGAATATTGATGATTTAAAAATATTTTAAGTTATAAATAATAACTTTAATATTTTGGAATGTATGTTATTACTATTTTGATATTATTAAATATTAATAATGATATGATTATTTGATAATTAAATCATTTAAAAATGATTTAAGTGTTTGAAAAATTATTATAAATTATAATAAGTGTTTATAAATTATTAAAAGCTTTCAGAAAATATTATAAACGATATTAGACTTATCTAAAATAATATTGAAGCTTAGAGACCAAGTTTAATTGACTATCAATGTGTTAATTATCGGATAGGGTGACCAGAACACCAAGAATGGACCGAAATCCAACCAGACCGAAATAGTTAGACTTGATAAGTGTTTATATAGGTTATAAACACTAATGTGGCTATGTGGTAATGTGCCTAGGAGAAGTTTGACTGTAAAATACAATGTTATGTGTTATAAATGTTTGTACTAATTGTGAGACCGACATTATTGGTTATAGGTCTTACGAACGCAGTTAATTATATTGTGTAGCTGTAATCAACGTGGAAGGCAAGTTTCCTAACTCAACCTTGAGTTATATTTCATTCATTATTATAGTGGTTATTTTTTGCTAATTACACCACATCCAGGGAAGTTATTGTTGATTATTCGCAGTTAGTGCATGCTTAATAATTCAAATTGAATTACTGATTCAGAAATATATATTCGTAGAATTACTGTTGTTGAATATTCAAATCTGTAGAAGTTAGAATTGACAGTACAGATAATTCCTGTTCATTGTCAAATTGTGTTGAGAAATGTCTTAGCTAATTATTCTGGCTAGACAAACATTTGTTAGAACTTGATAAATTCAAGAAAATAATTCAATTGTTATTGGTAGAATCGATGCCAATTATTTCGGCAAGATCGATAAGTAAATAGAATTTGAAATCACAGTATTTCGTTGTAAAATCAAAATCTTGATTCTAAAACTGAGAAGAACAACCTTTTATATAAAGGTAACATTTTGGGTCGTGAATTCGACCTTTGCGCGCGTTTTGAGTATTATGCATAATATAGGGTACAAGGAGTTGGCCGGCTCTAAGTACTTGCAGAGGGGTATGATTTAATCTTTATGGTTATCTGATACTCCTGGTATATATCAAAGTAAATCTTTGATGGATACCCGAGAAAAATAAGTTCAAAGATCTTGTGTGATCGCTCAGTATAAATCTGGAAATTATTCCACTTTGTTATTGTGTAGAATTGATTCTTGTAGAACTTTGAAAGCGTTGTACTATTTCATTATCAAATTATGGTGTTGCATAGAAAAGGAGAAGCCTTGTTATTGATTAACGATTTGTTTAGCTAATTCAAAGTTCCCCGAACTTTGGTTTCATTCTATCAAAATAGATAGGCTATTATTGTTGATTCATATATATTTATTGTATGTCTTAACTTGCGGGGCAAACTAGTTGCTCACCCTTGCTATAAATAAAACATTTCAGCTAGGAACGAAGAGGCCAGCGGGTCAAAGAAAAACAAAGGGAAAGGCAAGATGCTGGAGTAATTATAAAGAACATTATTATTATTATGTTGTATTGTAAACCCTTTTTGTTTATCTAAGGGGTATGTTTGTAATTTAAGGTTAGAAAACCTGGGACTTATGTATTAACAACTTATGTTAATGATTTATATATTCCTTTTTATATATGAATGGGTAGTTAACTGATATTATAGTGTGAATCGTGAACACCAAATTCGGGGGTCAGGTATCCCAGATTTGGGGGTGTCACAAGTACTATAGGTACTATGTGCTATTTGAATAAATATGCGATTACTTGAGAATTATTTGTTGAATTCTTATTGTGTTAAGAATTTGTGTAGAATAAGAGTATTAATATAAGATTTTCATTTAAATCAGATCATGCCTCCTAGACGACAGAATCGAAACCAAAGAGAAGAACAATCAGTGAATAACGAAGGAGGTCAAGTGGACCCGATGTAGAATTTTATGGTTATGCTGGCCCAAGCTATGGAAAATAGGGCTCTAGCCAGGGGAAGACCAAGGAATCAGCTAGCCGATAGATTGGCTAATTTTAAGGATTTTAAAGCGGTAGGACCGCCTGAATTCAAGGGGATTACGAATTCGATCGAAGCCCAAACTTGGGTAAAAGAGATGGAAAAAGCGTTCGTGATTGCGCGAGTGGCAGAAGAGCAGAAGATGGCTTTTGTGACATATCTAATGAAGGGAGAAGCCAATTACTAGTGGGAGACAAACCAAGCAAGAGCTGGTACATAGGTGGTGTTGTGGACAAGATTCAAGGAGTTGTTCTTTGAGAACTACTTCTCACCGTGTATGCAAGCTCGGATGGAAGTTAAA